>CABHPH010110967.1:0-13738 GCA_902168325.1 Peromyscus nudipes
TCCCTTTCTACATACACCTGTGTCTTCTCCAGTGGACACTATTTCCTCAACACAAGGCTTTGCTTTACTAATAATCTTGGTGTCTCTGGGCTTAAGAGTGTTTGTAATCCAGGACATACTTTATGATTGAGTTAACCTGAATTAAATATAACTTCAAGTTTCTCACATTTAAATCATTGCCGTAAAAATAAGATGATTTCTTATGTTCATTTTAGGCCCCATTTTGACCCCCCCCATCTTGCTATGTAGCCCAGGCTAGCCTGAAACTCACTGTATAGCTGATCTCAAACTCTCTTTTGCCTCTACCTCCTCCTGGGTTTTGGGAATACAGGTGTGACTTATGATACCTAGTTGAGTGACTCTCTTTTTAAAGGATTTATTTAGGCCGAGAGTGGTGGTGACCACCTCTCTCAGCATTCAGGAGGCAGAGGCAGGTGGATCTCTGTAAGTTCCAGGCTAGCCTGGTCTACATATTGAGTGGCAAGTCAGGCAGAGCTATGTAATAGAGAGACTCTGTCTCAAAAAACAAACAAAACCAAAACAAACAAAAAAAGATTTATGTAGTTGGGTGGAAAATCTTTGCCCAGTTCATTGAGAAATGTGACAACTTACACTTGTGACTTTTTTGTGTGTGATACGATTCCTTATTTTTTTTGACAGTTTGAATTTTTTTCCAGCTAAAAATTTGAGTATAAATATTTGTCTGTTTTTATTTTCCTAACAGTAGTAAGTAGGCTATATTTTCCTAGGCCATTGGTTTATTTCATGTGCACTCACACTGATGTCTGTGTGATGGTGTCAGATCCCCTGGAACTGGAGTTACAGACAGCTGTGAGCTGCCATGTGGGTGCTGATTGAACCCAGGTCCTCTGGAAGAGCATCCAGTGCTCCTAACCACTGAGCCAACTCTCTAGTCTCGGTTTTATGCTTGTTTTTTTTTTTTTTTTTTTTAAAGATGCTCATCACTATTGCAAGTTAATGGCCACCAGAAAAAAAGCATTTAGGTTGTTTTAACATCTCCCAGGAAAGTGCTGTGTAAATATTCAGTAATCTCCAGAGAGTAGAGTTTAATGTCTGACACTAAGAATTATAGTTTAATCGAAAGGAAACCAGGAGAAGGGAAAAGAGGGGGAGAAGGAGGGGGAGGGTAATGGGACACCTGAGACAGAAAATAGCAAAGAGGTTATGGGGGTGGGTTAGAGGGTACAAGGGAAGACCAGGGGCATGGAGGAGATGAGGGAGGAGGAGAATCAATAGAAACATATTTTGCTTGAAAATGCTGTAAAAAAAAAAAACTCACAAAAAATCCAATACTGTGTATGTTAATTAAAAAGTAAATAGGTGTGTGTGTGTGTGTGTGTGTGTGTGTGTGTGTGTGCGTGTATTAAAGGATTATAGTTTAAGAAATTAAAAAATAATATACAGTCCACTTTTGGGAAAAGTTAGGCAGTTTTTTTCTGTTTCAAATCGCTTCCACTCCTTCGGCTTTGTGTGATGGGACAGTGTTATGTAGTTTATTTCTATGTGTTATACCTCATTCTATTCTGAGACTGAGTGACAGGGAAAGATCCCCAAGCACCCGCTATACACACAGCATTTATAGGCATATAGTCTGTATACAGCAAAATGGACTTTAAATGATAAACAGTAGTGAGTGTTTATTTTTCTTTTTTTGAGGGGATATTAGCTATCAGAGCTCACACCCAGTTTTCCTGCCCTTCTTACGGTTTTGACAATCTGGTTATTTTTCTTTTTAGAGGGAAGGGGCTTTTTAATGTTGCTTTGTACTTGTGGAGGTCAGAGGACAACTTGTGGGTCCATTCTTTCCTCTCCCATCTGGATCCTCGGAATCAAACTTAGTTGTCAGGCTTAGTGGCAAGCACCTTGATCATTTTGCCAGCCTGAAATTATTTTTCACTGTCAAACGAAGTTAACTTTTTAAAATGAGAAATTATAGAATTGAGATCCACATAGGATACTCACCTCTGGAGAACTGTTGTGTAAAACTGTATTCAGTTTATTTAGTATTTTGTGTCCTGTTCTTTTACTTACTTAATTATTTTTTTTTACTTACTTATTATTATTATTATTATTATTACTATTATTATTATTGAGGCAGGATCTCATTTAGCACAGTCTGGCCCTGAACCCCTAATCCTCCTGCCTCAGCTTCATGAGTTCTGAGATCATAGGCATGAACCACCATGCCTGGCTTCCTAACTTTTTTTTATTGTTTGTAACCAGGTTTACTAGTGTCTTTAGTCTTTAATTTCTTTGAAAAAAGCACCAGTTTTACATTCTGTACTATTTTTGTTACCCTATATAGTGCAGTGTTAACACAGTAGCAGTTGTGCTGAACGAGTCTTTACATTCAGTGTGTTACCTGCGTTGTCACCCAAGATTAATGCCAACTTACAGTAGCGGCTTTTACTTGTTGAGCATTGCTGAGCCAGACGGTGTTCTAATTGTCTGTATCTATTATTCCATTTTCTTCCCACAGTATCACTCTGGAGGATAATTTTGTTATTAGTCTTCTATTACAGATGAGGAAGTTGAAGCAAGGAGGAATACTTTGTCCAAATTCCCGGGTAAAGAGGGAGATCCAAGGCTTCTACTCCAGTATATGGCTCCACAGCTGTATTCTTCAGTAGTGACAATATTGTTTTATAAACCTCTCTACTGCCAGGCTGTGGTGGTGCACACCTTTAATCCCAGCACTTGGGAGGCAGAGACAGGTGAATCTCTGTGAGTTCGAGGCCAGCCTGGTCTACAGAGTGAGCTCTAGGACAGCCAGGGCAATACAGAGAAACCCTGTCTTGAAAAAACAAATAAAATGAAATAAAATAAACCCCTCTACCTTGTTGACTACAAGGTTGTAAGATTTGTGTTTCATGGGCATCTAGAGCATTGTAACCTATAGGAGAACGAGAGGCCCCTCACATGTAAGCCCAGTGCACTCAGGAAAGGTCAGTACAGGCTACACAGGCTGGTAATGGGGGCTTCTCATTTGTTTTTTGTCCCTGTGTCTGCCTTGCCTCATTTCCTGAAAAATTTGTTTATGTAGCTCTAAGAAACTCCATAATGTTATGTGATAGACTGACAAATAGTCTTTCTGGCCATCGTCAGTTTTTCAGGTCTTTCTTCTTGGGTTTTTAGAGCATCTGTAGAAAAGCGGGGGATGGATCATGGGGTAGATCTTGATATGTACTGATGGAAACTGTTTCCTCCAGTGATGAGCAACCTGAAACCCCTCTTAGTCTAGCTTTGCAAGAATCCTAGATCCCATTTCAGGGCAACTTTTCAGAGCACACAGAGCAGAGAGAGAATGGAAGAGAAAAAACTTTTAAGGCATTCGCCTTCAAAAATGGGAGGATTTTTTTTTTTAATCCCTGATTCCTAAATACTTGTGTTCTGGCTGGGTCTACCAAAGGAGAGTACCATCAAGCCAGCACATTGATGAAGGTGTGGCATAGGGTGAAAAGATTGACAGGGTAGAGCTGCCAGGTGCCAGACCTAGGTGACCTCAGTGTGGTTTTTCAGGAACCTGGCTGTACTAGAGCTCTCCAAGGTGCCCGGCATCATTGGACCTCCCAGCTGGCACAGCTCTAGCATGGAGGAAGAATACATTTGTCTCCAGACCTCTGGATATGGCTCAGAAGGTCATCTGCCAGAGCTGTATTGAAATATTATCGTCCTCTGTTCATCTTGTAAAGTTTGAGCATCAAAGACTTGTTGGGAGGATTAAATAGAGGGTAGGAGGACCAAAGACCAGAACACTGTAGAACATTGTAGAACATTGCCTCTGGTGCTATACTTGTTTCTTATTGACCTTCTTTTCCAGTCAAGGGGGAATCTATCTTAAAAACCTGTAGAGTTCAGTAGATCTGTTTTCTTTTTAAATGAAAATAAGTGGGACACATAGACATCTTTATTTTTCTACCAAAAAGGTTGCTCTTGCTAATTTTCTCTTTGGACTTTATGATGCAGTAAGCTTATGTCTCTGCACACAGATACTAGACTATTGGAAAAATCAAACCAGTTCAGCTGTATTGTTGTTTCAGTATGTTCTCATTTTGGTTTGGCTTTATGGGGGTTTCAACGTATTAGGTCTTTACAAACTGCGTTGCTATCTCTGTGTGTCTTTTTTATAGACTGTTCTGTTCCTGCTCAGATGTTTTAAAACATAACTCTGAAATCTGGCTTTGCATATACAAGTCTGAGAGGTGACAGTGACATCACAGAGCTTCGATAAATCATGACTTGTTAGCTGATCTAAGTTACAGTCATCGTGTGTCAGCTGGCCATAAGTGAGCTGAGAACACTTGAATCAAAGTCTGTTTATCAAAATAGTGGGAAATGTCATTATTTCTGGCTGGTGGTGATATATAAGTAATAATGTACACATGGTATTTTAAAAGTGAGGTTAAACATTGAGCATCCAGCATTACAGTGTACTCAGCACACACACTGGTAGTGTCTTAATTCAGCTGCATGTTCTGTAGGATGGCTCATTTTGCAGATATTGAGAGATCCTTAAGGGAACTGCTTCCATTCATAAATAAAATAAAATAAAATAAAATAAAATAAAATAAAATAAAATAAAATAAAAAGCCAGTCATGCTTTTTTGGTAAAGCTAATTGAGAAATATAGGTGGATTTTATGTCAGTGTTCCCTTGAATTTTTTTTTTTTCCACATGCCTTAAACCTAGAATTTGGGAGGTGGAGGTGGGAATGTTAAAAGTTCAAGGTTATCTTCAGCTACATGAAACCCTGTCTGAAAACACCAAGTCATCAAGTGGAGGGTGATTATGATCAAAATACATTTGATTAAACTCTTAAAGAATTAATAAAATTATAGCTGGGTGGTGATGGCATATGCCTTTAATCCCAGCACTCAAGAGACAGAGGCAGATGGATCGCTGTGAGTTGGAGGCCAGCCTGGTCTACTAATGGAATTTTCCTAAGTTCCAGCCCTGAGAAAATTCCTCCCAGAGTCCTGGGGAAGACACTACGTCAGGCGTGGGGTGTCTGAGGGAAAGGAATCTACGTACACCACACTCTTTTGTCCGTTTACTTTATTCCTTTATGACAAAACTCTATACAGCTTCAGTTTTGTCCTGAGTCTCAGTTCCTCTCTGTACCTACTTTTCCTGTCCCCTCACAGCCCTGGTAATAACTAAGCCCTTACGTTTTTGGTCTCATTTTCGTCCTCTGTTTCTTCGTCCTCCATCTGTCCTTCCTGGCTCCTTCCCCCTGGCCCTGATAAACTCTGCAAGAGATCTGCTTAACCCTCTACAGAATCTCTGTCTTCCTCTCTTCTCTCTGGCCATGCGGTTCTGTGTCTGCCTCTGGAATTCTGCTTCGGTCCTTCCTGCACCTGGTTATGCGAAAACCTCCTTTGTTCTCAGTCAATTGCTTTGGAAAGCCACTAGGCCTGAAGGCAAGGAATGATCTGAGCTTCATGTGTGCAAGAAGCAAAGCTATGCATCTACAGCCTGCTTGTCTCCTGGGCTCAATGGGGGAGTTAGTTACCTAGAGGATCAGCAGGTCTGAAAAACTGAACTGTTTGCCAAATGGTCTAGTAGTATGTGGGCCCACAAGAAATTCATAGCAAGGCACAGCTGAATATTAAAACTGTGTAACACCAAATATTCTGTAATAAATGGATTCCCATTTGACAGATCCTTGGTCGGTCAAAGTATAGCTTTAATACACAACTGAATCTCTATAATATATTCTCTCGGCCCGCAAGAGTCTACAGAACAAGTTCTAGGACAACCAGGGCTACACAAGGAGACCCTGTCTTGAAATCCCCCTCCAAATATATATATGTAAATATTAAGATGAGTATAGTGATGGGCTGGAGAGATGGCTCAGAGGTTAAGAGCACTGACTGCTCTTCCAGAGGTCCTGAGTTCAATTCCCAGCAACCATGTGGTGGCTCACAACCATCTGTAATGAGATCTGGCACCCTCTTCTGTATACATAATAAATAAATAAATCTTTAAAAAAAAAAGATGCTTTAATCCTAGCACTTGGGAGGCAGAGGGAGGCAGATCTCTCTGAGTTCCAGGCCAGCCAGGGCTACATAGTGAGAGCCTGTCTTTCATACACACACATATACATATGTGTGAGATATTAAAAAAAACAAAAAACGAAGATCCAAAGCTTATTTTGGTTTTAGTTTTTTTTTCAAATTTACTCTTACATTTCCTTAACTTAATAGTAAGATACATCAAGATATACTAATTTGTTTAAGGAATCTCATTCTTTTCAAACAGCGTTTCACTTGCTTGTAAGTAATACTCAGCTTTAAATTTCATAATTTATGCAATACTGACATATCTCATTTAGACAGTTATAACATCTAACTGTAACATTATGTTTTTTTCCCTTTTTTGTGAATATAAGATTCCTGATGTTTCACATCATTAAAAATTTGTTTTTATGCCTGATACAAACATTCTTCACCTTACTGTGAGCTCAGGGTACCCATCTTTGCCCACGAAGGCCATGGTGGACACACTAAGAGTTTCTGAGGATGGTGGTATGCTGGCCTACCTTCTCAGACTCATTTCTAGAGCTGTGGCATTTTCCTAACTTTCAAGTACTCTCCTTTCTTGAAGAAGTGCCCTCCCATTTAATTTAGCATTGTATTTCTTTGGTCTTTTGAATTACATAGTGAAGTCATTTAGTCTTTCAAAAATGAAAAAAGAAAAAATACCGATTAGGGGCTGGAGATATATGTAGCTCAGTTGGCAGCATTTGTGCCCAGCATGCACAAAACCCTGGGTTCTGTCCTCAGTACTGCATAAAACCCAGTGTAAAATGGTGGTGCAAGCCTGAAGTCCCAGAACTTGGGAGGTAGAGGCAGGAGGATCAGGAATTCAAAGTCATTCTCTGTTAGTTAGGGTTTCTATTGCCGTGAAGAGACACCATGACAATGGCAATTCATATAAAGGAAAACATCTAATTGGGGCTGGCTTACAGTGTCAGAAGTTTAGTCCACTATTGAATGGCAGGAGACATGGCGGCATGCAGGCAGACGTGGTGGGTGCTGGAGAAGGAGATGAGAGTTCTACATCTTGCTACACAGGCAGCAAAAGAAGACTGCCACACTAGATGAAGCTTGAGCATATGAGACCTCAAAGCCCACCCCCACAGCAACACACCTCCTCCAACAAGGCCACACCTCCAATAAGGCCACACCTCCTAATGGTGCAACTCCCTATGGGCCAAGCATTCAAACACATGAGTGTATGGGGGCCATACCTATTCAAACCACCACAATTACCGAGGGAGTTTGTGGATGACATGAAACCTTGTCTCGACTAAACAAAAGCCAAGTATTGATTGGAGACTGTCTACCTAGAATGTGCCAAAGTAAAAAGATGGATAACCCTGCTACCAGACTAGCAGGATGTGTGGTCCAATGGAGGAGGCACACAGGGCTTCTAGAGACAGATACTAGCACAGAGCCTGGACACAAAAGTATGTGCAAAATTTGAGACAGGGTGTCATGTGCCCTTGCTGTCCTTGAACTCAGTTGGTAGCAGAGGATAACACTGACTTTCTGGTCCCCTTGTCGCTACCTTCCCAGTGCTAGGGTTGATGTAAAATGGAGTGCTGGGAACACTATGCCTGCCTCATTAATCTGAGTGTTGAGGTTTGAGGTCTAAGTGGTTCTTACCCCTCCCATGTGAAAGTCTGTTTCCTTTCTAATCAAACAGGAAGGAAGGTGTTCCTTGGTTAACTCCCAGGCCCCTTCAGCTATAAATAGCCAAGATCATATCACCCTATAAAAACGAAGAGGCCTTTTGAAGGCACCAGCCTTGTGAGCTGTGGGAATTTAACTTATCAAAAATAATACCTTGTTTTTGTTTCTTGTGATAGGCTCTCTTTATGTCGCCCTGGCTGGCCTGGAACTCCCTGTGTAGACCAGACAGGTCTTTGACTCACAGAAATGTGCTTCCCAAGTTCTGGGGTCGAAGGCGTGCACCACCATGTCCAGCTGAAATAATACTTTTTAGGTATAATTCCTTCATTCTAGTGGGATATTAAAGAGGATGGATGGGGAGCCCAGGAGAGCAAACAGGGTCTGAGGATGGATGGGGGAGCCCAGGAGAGCAAACAGGGTCTGAGGATGGATGGGGGAGCCGAGGAGAGCAAACAGGGCCTGAGGATGGATGGGGAGCCTAGGAGAGCAAACAGGGCCTGAGGATGGATGGGGAGCCTAGGAGAGCAAACAGAGTCTGACTGACTGGACTGTAAGATGGCGGTGTACCGCTTTCCTCTGCTTTCCCACTCTTTTTTTTTTTTTTTTTTTTGAATTGGAAGTCGTTCTTCACCTGAGGGCAGGTGAAACAGTGAATTCAAGACAATGGTGGTGGGTTTGGTAAGTTTGAAGGCATAGCTTTGTGTGAGAGCCCACAGTAGTATACACTATATAAGAAATCCTAGAACAAGATACAAAAGAGCAAATTAGTTTTAAATAAAATTTTCAGAAAGAAGATGCAGTTATTTAAAAACCAGCTGAGAGAAAGGTTGCATCCATTTAATGTTAGAAGTGCTAGCTAGCTTTATGCATCTTTAATAGCTCTGTCTAAAATGAGAAAAGGGAAATTCCAGTGTTCATCTACATTTTGATTTATCTCTTAGAGTCCTCCCTCCCTCCCTCCCTCCTTTCCTTCAGCTGGCCTTGAACTCACCGTATAGCTAGGTATAACTCTGACCTTTGATAACCTGTCTCCACCTCCCGAGTACTGGAGTTACAGGAGTACTTCACCTTGTTTGGGTTATATAGCACTGAGTATTGAATCCAGGGCTTCATGGGTGTTAGGCAAATTCTCTGCCTACTAGCCTACATCCCCATGCCTTGTTTTTGGATGTCTGCTTCCTTTGGTACCTTCCTTAGACCAGCTTTTATGCCAACTCACTATATTAGGTAATACCTGTGCAGTTTGACCTGTACGATTTTCATGTGTTACATGTCCCATGCATCATTCGTGAATCAGACTGATAGCATAAAACTAAGCTACTCAAATGGATTCTTCCCAGGGATCTACAATCACTTAGGCAAGCTAATTCTAAACCTGCCTATATGTCAGAATCACCTAGAGGAGATTAAAAGTTGTATCTATGCTAGGCCCCAACCTTGGCCAGTTGCTAAGCACATCTCTTCGAGGTGAGCCCAGCCATCAGTAGTCTACGAGGCGCCTTGATGATATTAATGAGCAGCCTGGGTTGATAGCTGTTGAGCTTGGTTTTACCCTGGGAAATCACCAGCTGCCAGAACTTCTGAATTGGATGAATTCTTCAGCTTGCTGCCTGGTAGAGAAATCCTTACCATTATGGAGGTTTAGGAAATGTGGCTCAAAGTTTGAACTTTAAGATGGTACCTGAATGAAGTTATTACTTAACCTGTTTTCCTGCCTCATTAAATTCTGAGAATTAAAGCATGACATGCTAACAATTGGAGCTTTCAGTTCCTCATCCTAAAGCTCTTTTCTTCTTCGGTTTGACTTTGCTTTGGTGACTGTCAGAGGAATAATAGCCTTTGTCTTTAGCAGGAAGTGAAACTGGGGTCTGATTAGATATGCAGAAAGTCTCTGCCCCCCTTTTAAAGACACAGATGAAATTTGCCTTTAAGCTGTATAAAACCTGTGGTCTCTTGGTTTGAGGGAGTGCCTTCACTCTGGGACCTTGGAATGAGTGACTCATGCTCTCTGCTGGCACACAGTGCTTAATCACTTGTTTTCTGTGTACCAGGAAGAGAAGGGCATATGAAAATAGAAGCTGTGTGCTACTGCCAGATGGACTTGAAATTAGTGGAAAGGTTGACTTAATGGGTGAATAGCTGAGCTTATTGCAATTACAGGATTTGCTTGTATGGTACTTCATTATTTCACAAATTAAAATTTGACATTATTTCTAAAATGCTATACTTGTGTAGTTTCTAAACAGCTCTTCTTCTTATGTAACTTTGATAGTATTGTTTTAAAACTCATTTGTGAATTTAAAATGTTTCTCTTTGAATTTGTTCGCCACTAGTTAAAGGACAGGTTAAGTATGGTTGGAGCAGTTCAGTCCCATGGGTGTTCTTTGTGGAGGAATAGCACAAGGCAGGACAGCTTTCTCTGCCGTTCCAACCCTTTCTGTTCCCAGCCTAGCCATTAAAAATGTCAACAGTGTCAAGTCCTTAGTTGTTGGATATGCCCAGACTAATACCATCTACACACATTATACTTGTCTTATTTCCTGAGTGAAGAATACGATTATAATGTATTTCATGTTTACCTAATATGTGCATATGTATGCACACATTCACACATACATACATTTTGTCCATTACGTACTGTACTAAACAATAAATTCCAGCAGCTCCAAAAACCCATGGATCCTCCATTCCCTGGTCAGTTATAGAGTCTCTTCAGGTCTCACTGTTTCCTGTCCCTTGGGCCATTGATTTGAGAAGTTAGGTGCACTTGCTGGGGATTTTAAGATTCTTTTTTTGGTTAGAGTTTTTAGCGTAATGTTGATCATATCTCATCATTAATTATTATTTTTATTGATCAATACTTTTTCTTTCTTTTCTCTTTCTTTTTTTTTATTTTTTTGTTTTTATTTTTTTTGAGAAAAAGTCTCATTAGGTAGCCTTGGCTGGCCTGGAATTCTCAGAGATCCTACTGCCTCTGCTTCCCGAGTGCTGAGATTAAAGGTGTGCACCTCCTTGTCTGACTTAATGCTTTTATAAGTTTGTTTATTACTATTTCTTAAAGGTTTATTATTTTTATTTTATGTGTATGAGTGTTTTGCCTGCATGTATGTGTATGTTCCATGTACATGCCTGGCGCCCTTGGAAGCCAGAAGAGGTTGCCTGATTCCCTGGAACTGGAGTTAAGTATGGTTGTAAGTTGCCATTTGGGTGTTAGGAACCAAACCTGGGCACCCTGCAAGAACAGCAAATGCTCATGCTCTTGCTGCTGAGCCATCTCTCCAGCCCATCAATGATTTATTTTTGAAAGTACTAGTATAGCAAAGACTGGTGTTTTGATTTGTCCTTAAAAATAATAAAACCTTGGGCTGGGGTAGCAGTTCAGTGTTACAGTGTTTGTGTAGCGGGTACGGAGTCCTGGGTCTGATCTCCAGCACTATGCAAAACAAACAAACACCCTCAAAATGTTAGTTTTGCTGGTAGTTGATGGAAATAACCAGTTGTTAGGAGAAATCCATTTTTATCCTTTGTATCTTTTTTATTTATTCATTTAGTTGAGTAATGTTGAGTGACCGCCTCTTAGGCATCAAGTACTGTCCCAGGTCCCAAGTTCACACAGGTAAACAAAATAGGATTTGAGATTCAATAGCCTTTTATTTGGTTAGCTGAAAGTGTGTATATTTATCACGACTGTTTATTAATGTGCTGTTTCTGCCTCTGAAGCCTTTAGTGTATCATGTTCTTTTCCCTCCCTGGTGTTTTCTCTGTCTCTCATTGGGTAGCTCAGATGTTGTCAGGTATCTTTCTGTTGCTGACTAAAAGTGACACTTTGGGGCTGTTGGGGTGGCTCATTGGATAAAGGTGCTTGTGGCCAAGACTGATGACCTAATTTTCATCCTTAGAGTGATAGGAAAGAACTGGTTCCTGCAAGTTGTCCTCTGACCTCCACACAAGATTTTGCCTTTTTTGTTTGTTTTTGAAAACAGGGTTTCTCTCTGTGTAGCCCTGGCTGCCCTGGAACTCGCTCTGTAGACCAGGCTAGCCTTGAGATCTGCCTGCCTGTGCCTCCTGAGCGCTGGGATTAAAGGCCTGAGCTACCATGCCTGGCCTCTACATCAGATTTTTTAAAAATAGGTTTAAAATACCATATCCTAAGGTCAAATATGGTAGGAGAATAGGTCAGTCAGAGCTACAGAATAAAACCCTAGGCTGAGAATGTATTTTAGTGGTAGGGTGCTTGCCTAACTTGCTCAAGGCCCTGGTTTGATCCCAGCACCCCCTTAAAAACAAACAAACAAACGAAATCATAGGGGGTGGTAGTACATGCCTTCAATTCCAGCACTCAGACACAGAGGCTGGTGGATCTCTGAGTTTAAGGCCAGCCTAGTGAGACCCTGTCTCGAAAAAGAAACAAAACCAAACAACCCCTGCAGATTCTATTCACATTTCTTTGAGGTTTTATCAAACTGGGACCCAGTATTTATTTTGACGTATGTAACTAACATCACCGATCTCCATGTCTCTCCCTTACACAGCTTCCCTTCTTTTTAGGCTGTGCTTCTGGATGCTCCCTTCTCCCATGGAGGAGAGAGAGGAAGCTGGCAGTCACGCTCGGTTTGCTGTTTGGCTCCCAGTTGGCTTGCTGAGCCTGAGCTGGATGTCCAATTGTTGCCTGCGTCAGAACCACAGCTCAGTGTTTCATATGCCGAGGAAATAGAATTCTGGGATAAATGTAGGCATTATGATAGCTCCACAAAATAGCACTCTAAGAAGGCTTTAGGAATTTTGGCCTTACCCTAAGATTTAAAAATATAAAAGTTTCAAAATTAAAACTTTTTTTTCTTGTATAGTTCTTTTGTTGTAGTTGTTTTTTAGACGGGGTCTTGCCGTGGAGTCCTAGAACTCACTGTATGGACCAGACTGGCCTTAAACTTGTGGGGATCCTCTTGCCTCTGCTTCCCAAGTGCTAAGATTACAGGTGTGTGCCTCTCCTCTACCTGCTTTCTAAAAAGCCTTTTGTAGGTTTGTAAAATTAAAATGTACAGGCAAATTATCAAGCTATGAAATCCCAGAGTCTTAAATATGTATACAGTTCCCAGCTTGAGCTGAAAGTTATTGACTATATCATGTGACAGACCCTTGAGCACTTTTACATAATTCATTTAATCCTCATGGAAACCTCGTAAGTTAGAGAGAATTCCATTCAAAACAAATCAAACAAACAAAGGAACAGAAACAAACAGTGAAGCTGGAAGGTGCTCCGAGGCCGTGGTCAAGCTAGGATCCTTTACCTGCAATACGGCACATCATGTAAGCTGTGGCCATGCCACATCCACATATCTTGACTCTGTCCAGCTTTCGAATGTTAGAGTCAGCCCCAAGTCACCTTGGTACGTTCCTGGGTCACCTGGGTCTCTGATTTCAAGCTTGCTCTCTTTTGTGTCGTCTGCATTCTTGTCCTAGCATTCTATCTCAGCTGCAGATCTAACCTGCTCAGAGGAAAAACAACTCCTGGATTTCCTGCCTGCGGTTGCCTGTGCTCCTAACATGACCGCGGCTTTCGGCCTTCTGGCCCAGCAGTTCTTAAAGTGTTGAAGAGTCTTCTGTACATTCAACAAGTTCAGTACCTGGTATTTGTTAAGAAACTTGTTGGCCTAGCATTCCATGCTGCCGAAACATAAAAGAGTTAATCTAGTCAGACTGGCCAACCGCAGGGACCAGAACTAGGAAGGCAGGCCCACTTTAAGTGATGCTACAGAGACAGGCTGAATCATTTTCCCCTCTCAGACCCACTGGGTAGTGCGGCCCTACAGTCTTCTCTGAGCCTCTGTTGGGTCTGCCCATCTGACTCTGAAAGATACACCTTTCCTTTTCCTGTCTCTTTCAGAGGCTGGCCAGAACCCAAGTATGCCTTTGCTGGTACTTTAGTCTCCCTTACTCTCTCTAAAACTTAGTCCCTTGCAGCTGACCTCCGTGCTGGTTAACTCAAATGGCATGGCTTTTTTCCTTCTCTTCTCCATTTT
>CABHPH010110972.1:0-12359 GCA_902168325.1 Peromyscus nudipes
GTGAGGGTGCAGGGGGAAAGAGCCCCTACACACACACACACACACACTGGAGTTTTACAAAGAATACAATCACATCACTTTCAGGGAAATGAATGGAACTGAAGATCATCATACTAAGGGAAATAAACCAGTCCCTCAAAGACAAGGATCACAAGTTTTCTCTCATGTGTGCAGCTGAGGGGTGAGAAAAAGAACATGAAGGTAAATGGAGGATTCCTACAGATGTGGCAAGGCAAGGGGAAAGGTGGTGGGGGCAGAAATGGGAAAGAATAGGTAATAGAGAAGTGAGTATCAGCAAAGTGTAATATACTCATGGGCAGAGATGTATAGAAATGTCATAAATAAAGAAAAAGATACTAATCAATAACATTAAAAATAAAAGGAATATCACAATAATGGACACTAAAAGGCTAAAAAAGGAATCTTGTGAACATAGAGTTCTACATCCACAAATTTAATAACTTAGATTAAATGGATCAATTCCTTGAAATGCACAATTTGTCAAAATTTATACAATAGGAAATTAACAATTTGAATTGGACCACAACAATTAATGACCTAATAAGCATCTAAGGACTATATCAATTTTCTACAGAATTCTCCTACAGAAGCTGAGGAAATAATCTTTGACTCATTCTGTAAGTCTAGGATTACTCTATACCAAACATATATATATAAAAATACAAGAAAACTATAGATAAATATACCTTATGAGCATGGATGCAAGAGTCCTCAATAAAAACATTAGCAAGTTGAACACAACATCGCATAAAAAGGTTCACACACAAGGAAAAAGAATTTATCATATACCTATTTGTTAGAAGAAAATCTCCACTAAAATCAGGAACGAAAGAAAAATGCCAACTCTCACCACCCATTTTCAATAACACTGCAAATCCTAGATAATTAGGTCAGGAAAATATTCTAATTTGAAAAAACTTGCCTCTGTTCACAAATAACATGACTGTCTACACAGAACATCCGAAAGAACTAATAATAATAATAAATAGTAAACACTGTCTCCTAGAGTAAGTGATTACAGATAGGTGGCAGGACACAAGTTTAACTTGCAAAGGACAATGGCATCACTATAGGCAGCAAGAGCAAGCAAAAGCTGAGATTAAAATACAACATGAGACTAGCAAGACAGCCCAGTAGGCTCACTTGCTGTGACTGCCTGACAACGTGAGTCTGATTCCTGGGAAAAAGCCAGATACTGTGGCACATAATCTGCAATCCAACATTTCAACCATGAGACAGCAGCAGAAACAGAAGAATCACCCAGAAGCTCTCAGGCCAGCCAGCCTGGAGTATGCAATGCAGCAGAAACAAGAGAGACCTGCCTCAACAAGGCTGAAAGCAAAAGCTGACTCCCAAAAGTTATCCCTTGACTCCTCCATACACATATATGTGCATGTTCTTTCTCCCACCCCCTCACCATATTTTAAAATAAAAATAGACATTACTGCTTATATTAGCACCTTCCAAAAATGCCTATATATAATTTGAAGAAGATAGATACATGATCTACAAGAGGAAAACAACAAACCTCTTATAAAGGATATCAAAGAACTAAAAAGATGAAGAAATGGCCCATGTTCATGGATAAGTATTAATGAGTCAACGCAACTCTAGTTCAAATTCCAGCAAATTATCTTGTCTATTTCTACAAACGGACTCTAAAGTTTACATGGAAAAACAGGAGAGCCCACTCAGTTGAAAAAAAAAAGAGAGAGTTGAAGTGCTAACACTGTCCAAGTTTGACATTAAATTGCTACAGCAAACAAGATACTGGATTGTAAAAACAAAACAAACAAACAAAGAAAAACCCCCAGGATCAGAGGACTGGCACTCCCATGTTTAAGGCACCCTATACTAATCCTGACAGCACAAACTGGTTAAAGGACAGAGTTGGGAGGGCTAACACTACCTGTGTTCAACACAGTATAATGTTATAGTCATCAAGACAGTGTGCATTGGTAGAAGAACAGATAAACAGATTCACGGAGCAGAAGAGAGTGCATAGTTCAACTGATCTTTCTCATGTAGAAAGAGACAATTAGCAAAGGAAAGAGTCTTTTCAACAACTAGGCCTTGTGCGCAAAACAGACACAGATATTAAACTTTTGACAAGAATTAACTCAAAATGAATCCTACATCTAAATATAAAATACAAAACCATGAGACTCCTAAAGGACAGGAAAACCTTACTAAGACAGTGGACATGGTGATGACTTTTTGGCACCAAAGGCATAATCCATCAAGGAAATAATTGATAAACTGGATACAATTAAAATTATAAACTTCAGTTCTATCACAAGAATGAACATCATGATAATAAGAAGACAAACTACAGATCTGGAGAAAATATTTGTAAAAGATGTAGGGCCAGGGAGATGGCTTAAGTCATCTACTCCCTGCAAGGCTCAAAGATGGACACAAATGAGTCCCATTGCCTGAGCCTAGGACTTGTGCACTTACTGTTTATTCTACCTGAGAGCACAGAAAGAGAAGACAGCCTTCTCAGTTTCTATAGCAGCAGAAGGGGTGGGTGTTGCTTCACACCAATCTTATGCCAAATTGGAATTTACTGATACTAGGAAAGAGAACAGCAGAAGTGTTAATTATATATATATACATACAAAGAAAAAAGACGCCATGAATTTAAGACAGCATGGGGTACATGGGAAAGGTTGGAGGGAGAAAAGGGAAAGGGGAAATGATGTAATTTTAATTTCAAAACCTAAGAAGTTATTTAAAAAATAAAAATAAGGTGAAGAACAACAGAGGAGGACAACCGAAGTCCTGGTCAGTGTGTGTGGGCACACATACACACACACACACACACACACACACACACACACACACACACACACACACGTGCGCGCGCACGCACACACACACTTAACAGAACAATGCTACTGTCTTAGTGAGGGTTTCTATTGCTGTGAAGAGACACCATGACCACGGCAACTCTTATAAAGGAAAACATTTAATTGTGGTGGTTCACTTACAGTTCAGAGGCTCAGTTCATTATCATCATGGTAGGACATGGTGGTGTGCAGGCCGACATGGTGCTAGAGAGGTAGCTGAGAGTTCTACATCTTGCAGGCAATAGGAAAAGAACTGTCTCACTGGGTGTGGCTTGATCATAAATGAGACCTCAAAGCCCACCTCCACAGTGACACACTTCCTCCAACAGGACCACACCTACTCCACAAGGCCACACCTCTCATTAGTGCTGCTCCCTTGGGGGGCCATTTTCTTTCAAACCACCATGCTTCCTGCCATGTCAATAATAAATGAAACCTCTAAACCTGTAACCCAGCTCCAGTTAAATGTTTTCCTTTATAAGATATGCTGTGGTCATGGCATCTAGTCATGGCATCTAGTCACAGCAGTAAAACCCCAACTAAGACACCAGCACAGAGAATTCAAAAGAAAGAGAAGCACAGAGGATTCTGAGAGGAAACTCGTCCATGATGAGTAGATGGAGGTGGTGCACCTCCTGGGGAACAAGAGCTGGGTGCAAAACCTAGCAGCACCACACGTGCCTTCTGATGACAGCTAGAATTCAGAGAGAGCCCAGCTTCCTGGGTCAGATCAGGAATCTAGGACCTGCCATTTTGTTTGAGATGCAGGCTGAGGATCATCCTTGACACAGGAAAGTAATTTTATTGTTAGGGTTTCGAATTCTTCCTGCAATCTCTTCTCACTGTAAGGGACAAAATGACAATTCCCTATAGCTTTTTGGGTTTTTTTGTGTGTTTGTTTTTTGTTTCGTTTTTTTTCTACTCCAGCTATAAATTTATGGGTGGGCACATCCTGCAAAGACCCAAAGCAAAGCTGCTGTATCAAAGCCTAGCATTAGATGGCCTCCAGCTACCTTAAAATGCAGCCATATGCTTTCTGACATCATAGTCTCCTCTATCTCAGGGAAGACACAGGACATGCTGCTGTCATTGCTTCCTATCCACATTTAATAATAATAATAATAATAATAATAGTAATAATGATAATAATAATAATAAACAATCCAGCCATAATTGGCTCCAGTTGGTGTGAATAATGAGACGTGGTTGTCAGATTCCTGGATAACTGCCAGCAGTGTCATTAGCTGGCCAGATACTAGACTCCCTCATAAAGACGATGATGAAGACCAATTTAAATGAGGTCAATTTTAAGCAGATTTTAAATTGGGGGCTTGGGTATGGAATCAAACAGTCTATGCGTTAGAATCCTTCCCGCAGTAAGTAACAGCTGTCCATGAGAAAGGAGGACAATTGGAATGGAGGGAAAGGGGCTTTGGAAATCAAGCTTTGCCCAATTAAAACACAGTCCTTTGTGGGGGGATGTCTGTGATAGAGGAATCTTAGCTTTGACAAGCTGGCAGTAATCCTTGTGATCTATTTTACTGGGATATAAATTGTCACTGCAAAAATGAAACATACTACAAAACTGGAGCGCAGACCCTGCCTGTGATCATTAGGCAGAATGGACCAAGAACCCCAAGCCTTTGATGCCCTGACATATTATTTTCTGGATGGTGTCCAGCAACCCAATGCAGAATAGCTTTTTCTCTACTGTATCCAGATGGTAAATGGAAGAGATCAAATTCAACAGTTTCAGGGTTGACCTTAATGGATGTGAAAGGCTGGCTCCTCTACTAGCTTTCCAGGGATCGACGATACAAAAAGGCCTTTGAACAAAGAGACAAATAATTGCCTCCCTCACCCCACCCCTCTTTCTTCAAAACTAAATCACAGAAGTGGTAATCTGGTTCAAATCCATCTTCTGGTTGAAAAAGACAGCCAAATATCTGATCCTTTCTAATCACACATTCTCATGATAGTTTCTGCGAAGCTCAGATGGATGTTACTGTTAATATTCTGTAACGCTTTTTCACTCCTGTCAGGGAAATATTTTCACTCTTATTGCTATAAAAACTGTAACCAAATGTGTGTGTGTGTGTGTGTGTGTGTGTGTGTGTGTGTGTGTGCATGTATGCATAGGTTCCTAAATGTTTAGGCAGCATCATCTTATGTTACAGGTTCGCTTACTAAAGGCTAAATTTCTGAATCAGCTAGCAACCTTAGACATCTGTGCTACCATATAAGCAGATTCTACTTAAAGTCATGTGTAGAAGGCATAAAGGTCTTGCTCCCGAGCCCAGAGGATTTACTTACTGAAGTATCAAACACCTCGTCGTTTACATAAAGTCCTCATGGCGTGGTTCATAAGACTAGCTTCTTGGTAAGCAGCGAGGAAAATCAAAGAAAGCAACAGTGAGGAAGAGGGTCCAGTCTTTGAAAAGGGGCTGTTCACCTTTTGTGTGTTATTCCACGAGAGAGGAAAATGTCAACATTAAGGTGTATGTGTGTGTGTGTGTGTGATGCTGAGGATTGAAGGGGTGTGTGTGTGTGTGTGTGTGTGTATGAGTGTCTGTGTGACTATATGAGTGTGAGAGTGTAAATGTACATGTGAACACATGTGTGACAGTGTGTCATTGTGTGTGTGAGTGTGCATGCATGTGTATGTGCAAGTGTATGAGTGTGAGAGTATATAAGTATATTGTGTGAGTGATGAGTGTGTGCATGTGTGGTTATGGGCAAGCACATGCACATATTAATCTATAAAACATTTTCCTAATTTGGCTTGCTTTTTTGTTTTGTTTCTGTTTATTCGTTGTTTTATAACAAGGTCTCACTACATAGTTCTGTCTGGACTGGAACTCTATGCATCTGACAGTGGCCTCAAATGAAGGTTTTCCTGCCGCAGCCTCCCAATTGCTGGGATTGCATCTCTGTAGCACCATGTCTGTCTGGCATCTTCTACTTTATCTTTTTCCTATCTGGCTGCTACTGTCTTGCCTGGTTTTTCTCATCATCCCAACATCTTTTATTTTTTTAAAAAATTATCTCTCTCTCTCTCTCTCTCTCTCTCTCTCTCTCTCTCGTGTGTGAGTGTGTGTGTTGCGTGTGAGTGTGTGTGTACACCCACCACCATGTGGAAAGGTCAGAGAAACTTTGAGGAGTTGCTTCTCTCCTTCCACCATGTGCACCCAGTCACACTCAGGCCTTCGGGCTTGGTTGAGTTCACAGATCTAGTATCTGGCTTGCTTTTTTCCTCTCTTCTCTATCCCCTCCGGCTCCCCTTTCTCTCTTCCCATATCCTTCCTAAACATACTGTGACTGCACACGCAACCTCATGGTAACTTTATGCATACTCTACTAAGAACTCCTAAATGTCTATCTCCACCTATGCCTCTCTCTTGAGCTTTGGTTTGAGGTATTTGGTTGCCTGCCTGACAGTTCCATGGAAGCACTCACCAGGCATTTCCAGTCAGCACACCTAAGTGAAATCCAGATCTTCTCCCTACATCGTGCTTCTGTCCCACATAGTGTTACCATCTCAGGAAGTGTGAATTCCTTCTGTTCACTTAGTTGTTCTGGCTAGAGTCCTTAGACTCACAGCTGATTCTTTCTATTCCCTATTAGTCGGGAAGTCTTGTTAATTCTACTTCCATTTAACATATCCAAAATCTTATCATTCCATCTCTACCACCCTGCTCAACTCAAGGCACTGTTATTGTTTATTTGAATCTCACAGTTGCCTCATAACTGGTCTCCTTGCCTGTATTTTTCCTTTTCTACATTAAACTCTTTATCAAAGCACCCAGTGAGGCTGTAGTACCAATGTCAGCTGTTACCAGGCTAAAGCCTTCTAATAGGCTAAAGCCTTCTAATGACTTCCCAACTCGATCTTGGTAAAGGACTCTGTAACAGCCCTGGCTGTCCTGGAACTCACTCTGTAGACCAGGCTGGCCTCAAACTCACAGAGATCTGCCTGTCTCTGCCTCCCGAGTGCTGGGATTAAATTAAAGGTGTGTGCCAACATTCCTGGCAAGTCTTTTATTTTTTAAAGACTCATTTATTTTTATATTTATTTTATGTGTATGGGTGTTTTGCCTGCATGTACGGTACATGCATGGTGACTGTGGAGCTCAGAAGAGGGTATTGGTTGCCCTAGAATTGGAGTTATAGATATTTAGGAGATACCATGTAAGTGCTTAGAATCCTCCCTAAGAACAGCAAGTGCTCTTAGCCCCAGAACCACCTCTCGAACCACAAGGCTACCCTTTTTAAGTCCTCTGACTTCATGCCCTGCTACTAAAACAAGGCATCACAATCCAAAGCCATCCAAGGGCCCATACAGACTCCCAGAGGTGTGAGAGCAGAGAACTGGCCATGCCCTTTTCTGCCTGTAGCACTGGGTGAGCTAGCCAGGGACAGTGCAGCAGAGCTAACCCTGGTGGTGAAGATTCAGGAGAGCTGGCAGGCTGACCAACTCAGCTACCACCCATGTCCAGATCCAGGGTTATGAGTTGGCCCATCACAACATCCATCCTATCTATGATCTGCTAGAGCATGTGAAGGGGCCAATCCTGCAGATCCAAAGCTGCAGAATCTCCACAACACAGAGCAACAACAGGATATCTATCCAAGAGGAGTCCCAGTGAGGATCCAGTATTGATGGTGTAGCAGAAGCCAGGGGCTTCGAATCAGACCAATGACTCATTGCAATGAACATTTGCAAGTAAAGATTTATGGACTAAAGAGTGTACTGTGTGACTCACTGTGACACACTACAACTTCCATGATGAGATATTTTTTTCTTTTTTGTTTTTGTCTTTTTATTTTATTTTATTTTGGGAAAGGAGATTGCAAGGGCAGAGGGCAGATATGAAGGGATGGGGAGATGAGTGGCATTGGGGTACATTCTTAAATTTACTGCAGATTTGGGAATCTGGTTCTTGTCAAGCTCTACTATCCAAGGAAGTTCAATCATCAGACATTTGAGCTTTTGGGCACACGAGTTTTTGATACATTTGTTTGATTTCAACTCTGTCTAGTCCATACTGTACCCGAGGTCTTAATATCATTCTGCCATTTAACATCATAAATGTCAATATTCTTCACTTGAATTGTATATCCATGAGCAATCTCAGCTCCCCTTGCCATTATGTCTCAACAGCCAGGCGAGACTCCATCATAATAAGTTCTTTAGATACTTAAATGCTAAATAATTTTGGCAACAGTAAAAATATCAAAACTCTGTAGAATCTACGCATAAAACCAATTTCTAGTTTTAATTTCAGCTATGGTCTCAACACTAATATTTTAAAAAACTTAAGTCTATACAATGTACCTGGTGCTGCCCTAGATCTCTATAAACACTAACTCATGTGGTCCTCACAGCAACCATCACAGGTAGATATTATTGTCTTCATTTTACAGATTACAAAAGAAGAAGACAGCCATGGAGCACACGAGACCCAAACACTGGCAGCCTGGCTGTAGAGGTCATGCTGTTAACTCTGATCCTGCTCATCTTACAGATGAAGACAACAGTGAGCTCTAGATTCTAGTGCTTGCCTCCCCAGAACCCCAGCTTCCATTATCTAATTATCAAATGGAAGAACTTGGACCAGACCAGTGTCTGACTTCAGAGCCCATACATTAACCCATTAATCTGCACTGTCTCCTCAAATCTCACCCCTGGGAAGAGCTAATGCCCAATACATTTGGAGTCCCTCCATTGATCGTGCCCTTCCAGAAAACTCATCTAGACCTACACCCATCTCCACCTTCTTCCAGAGACAACTTTCTCTCCTGCTGTTCACAGTGACTCTGGTCAGCATTTATTCCTTCTTCCCTTTATCTCCAACCTCTCCATCTTTATACTTGATTTTCTAATCATGCTCAAGTTTCCTCGATCCTAAAGACTACCCCAAAAGTTGTCTTAGGATGTCATGTTTACAGCTCCCTTTACCCCCCAAGACAGTTTGTGCTCAAGCAGGCTATTTAAAAGGGCAACCCTTGCTTTCGCATCTCTTGTCTCTGATTAATTTTCAGCCTCAATAGCCATTCTACAATTAGTGATGCTACCATCCCTGGGTATAAATCAATTGTAAATGCTATTTGATAACCTCCAGTCTTTATTTACTATATCAATAACCTTACCCTTCAGCAGACCTTTGAAGTCCCCTTGGAGCTCCTAGATTGACCCTTTAATGATTCCTCTACCTATTTTCCTTTTACATCCTTCAACTTTTACCTCTAACTCTGGGTTTTTAACATTTTTTCCACTTTATATACTCACCCCCCTCCTTTCATTCCTTTCTTCCTTTTTTCCTTTCCTGTGTGTGGTGTACACATGTGTGTACACATGTGCAGTGTATGTAAGCATGAACACCTGTACCTGTCTGTGGAGGTCAGAAGCTGGCATCAGGTGTCTTTCTCCATCACTCTGTGTCTTATTTCTGAGAAAGGGTCTCTCACTGATTGGCTAGGTTGGCTGTCCAGCAAGCCCCTGGGATGTTCCCGTCTCTGCCTCCCAGAACTGGAATTACAGGCACACGGCCATGTCACCTTTTTATGTGGGTGCTGGGAATCTGTCTTAGCTTCTACTGCTTACACATTATTGACTGAGCCATCTCTCCATCCCCATATGACTTTCTTGCTGTAGAAAACTGAAATTTAAGTGCTATTCAAATGATAGTAACTTCGTTAGTGACCATGGCTTTTAACACATTTTTTGAAGAACCAGTCACTTCTTTCTCTCCCCATTCTATCTTGCATGTGAGCCAATGGAAATGGCTGACCCTGTATCCCACATCCACATGATCTAAAGTGAACATGTAACTTCCAAAATGAAAAATAACTGAAACCTGATCAAAAGGCTCACTAGTTAGAAAAAAATAAAACCAGAGAACAAGCTATGTCTCTATTTAAGTCATAAATATGCTAATATATTCCCAATCAAAATTAAGGACACATGGTCAGTTACAGAATTTCTGCTCCATTTTAGAATGTGAAAAACAGCTGCTAGATGTTATGTCAATGCTGAAACACTGGAACGTCCAACACATTTTAAAGAGTTTTGAGAACTAGTCCTGGTTTTACAAGATGTTTGGCCATTGAAATCACATACTAAAATAGACAATGTCTGTGAATCCCAAAACTTAGTTACCAACATGAAGGTATTGGAAAATGAAGCAGGGCGGTGATTAGGTCATGAGGGGGTAATTTTCACAGATTACTGTCCTTATGAGAAATCCTAGAGAGGCCTCTTGCCCCTCTCACCAGTGAGATGCCAGCTCCCTGTGAACTAGAAAGGAGGCCCTCACCAGAAATGGAACTCACCAGCACCTAGATACTGGACTTCTCAGCCTCCAAAGTATGAGAAATGTATGGCTATTGTTTAAGCTACCCAATCTATGGTGCTACTGTAGCAGCCCAAATAGACTAAGGCACAGGAACTGCTACAGCAATCCTATTCTCCCAGGCAGCATGATATTCCATAACTATTCCATGATTACACTGTGTTGATTTAAGGTTAAACACATACATGACAAATTAAGCAAGTATAGCAATAAAGTTTCTCTGACCAGATGTCAAAGTGCCATTAGCCACTTTGAAAGAACATGTGCATTATTTGCAGTACTTGGTCACATAAAATCTTGCATTACTCTAGTCCACTCTTACATGGTGCAACTAAAAACATTACGTTAGATGTTTAAGCCTGGCCTTACCATGTCTATCACATGAGTGCAGTGAGAGGCAGGGTTGCTTTCTACGTAGAGTACACCAACATCAATAGAGCAGAAAGTGCTAGGTATGGTTCAACAAGCTGCCTTAACGAGACTTCAAATGTATGACTGAATGAGAAAAAAACCCACAATTAATAAATGAGCTCTCATCTCTTTCATGAAAGGCAAAAAACAAACCCTTAATTATAATAGCAAAAATATAATAGTAATTATTGTATAGGTAACACAGCATATTTATTGAATTAGACAGCCCCTAATTAGACAGCAGAACTCTTTTCAGAATAAAAAACTTTTCATCTTAATTGTGAATAGGTTCACACTTCCCCGTATATAGAGATAGCAAACTTAAGTGTAACAAAAAATCCACTGTAATTAGCAAAACCATGAAAACTAAGACTACAGCTGGCAAAGCAAAATTCAGCCACAGCAAGAGGTTAAAAACTGACAGCCTACTTGGAAAAGCACTGACATAAAATTGCCATCACCTTCCAGTAATAGAAATGCCTAGATACACTGGGAAATAACAATACTCACTACCTGCGATAAACACTTAACATCAGATGTAATCAACTAAACACAAAATATATTAAAATGTATGGCTTCTATACAACAATATGTTTGATATCAATGCTATAGACTTTCTCATGTATCACTGTACTGATTTGTTTTTCAATGACTTCATTCAATAAATAATTACTGGGGGGTTCTATGGTAGGAATCATAATACCAAGGATTTAAGTAATACTGCATTTATCACACACATACGTATTATAGCTACAATTCAACAGGAAGGGCCCATCCTCATTTTCCAGGACATGTAGGGGCCTCCAGGAAGATAATGCCTTGGGAGCTCTATACGCTAAGTGAAGCCTATAGGTCACTTGTGAAACAATGTATATGAAACTGCTTCTAGCTGGAGTGCCCAAAAATAGTCTACAGAACAAAGGCATGCACTTCCATCTGTCTCAAGCAAATGTTTTTAGACACAGGCCGACTATAAAGAGGTGTGTGCACATTTCTATAGACAGGGATGAAGTCTCATACAGTTTCAAAATGGGAGATATAATTTCAAAGTGGAAGTGATTACCTCCAGCTTCAGAACAAAATTTTCTAGGTTGTTTTAGTAGCTTTTTTTTTTTTTTTTCTGCTGTTTGTTTTAAGCCACTCTATGACTGATGTACAAAAGCTGGACATAGTTTTTGCAACTGGTGAAATAGCTAGGCAGCATGATGCATGCCTATAATCCCAGCACTTGGGAAACAGAGGCAGAAGATTGGAAGTTTGAGCCTAGCAACAGCCACAAAGTAAGACCCTACCATAAATCAAGTGAAATGAAATGAAAAAGAATGGGAGAATGCAGAAAGATACAGATGGGAAGAAAGGCCTTTTCAACAAGATATATTATTAAGTAAAGGAGGTGGCCCTAAGCAAAGGGGAATTTTATGCAACTGTGGGTCAAGGATCCATCTTAACAACAATGGCCTGCATAAGATTTTAAATGTCATGAAGAGTACAGACTTTATGAAAAGTTACAAGTCTGCTGCTGCTTTTGGGAAATGAATCTGGTTGGGTGTCAGGAAGGAAGGACTGTGTGGCAATGGGGAAAATACTATTAAGGCTGATAAGAGTGGGAACAGTCCTTACAAAAGGGGAAGATCTACTGAGTACTCAACATTACAACAGTCCTTACAAAGGGGAAGACCTACTGAGTACTCAACATTAGAACAGTCCTTACAAAAGGGGAAGA
>CABHPH010110974.1:0-12322 GCA_902168325.1 Peromyscus nudipes
GTGTTGGTGCCTATCCTGGATCTTGCTCTGTAGACCAGGCTGACTTCGAACTCACAGAGATCCTCCTGGCTCTACCTCCCAAGTGCTGGAATTAAAGGCGTGCACCACCACCGTCCAGCCCCAATCTTATATTTAAAAAAAAATTAGAGGGATTTTATTTTATTTATATGCAATACTTGTACATCTATGTATACACAGCTGTGTGAGGGTCTGTGCAGGTGTCCTGGAAAACCAGATGAGGGCTTCCTTGGAGCTGGGTTTACAGGCTTTTGTGAGCTTCCCAAAAAGATCATTCTTTTTTCTGTTAAAGAATCATTGATTAATTTTTGTATTTTATGAATTTAGTTTTTGTGCTTTTTTGTTATTGTTTTGTTTTTCGAGTTAGGGTTTCACTATGAGCCCAGGCTGTCCTGGAACTTGCTCTGTAGACCAGGCTGGCCTCAAGCTCAGAGACTCACCTGCCTCTGCCTCCTGAGTGCTGGGATTAAAGGTATGTGCCACCACCATCCAGGTGAAAGCCCATCTTTAAAAAAAAAAAGTTTCTATTGTAAAATTAAATATACTTTTCATGGGGCTACACAAATATCACCAATGACTCCTATACAGAAGCTTTTTGTTAACCCCTAATATTGTATGTGTGCCTGTGTATTATGTGTGTGCATGTATGTATGGGGTCTGTCTACATGCTTTGTTCTGATAAGAGAGTTCTGATGTCTAGGTACAAACCAGATTTTTTTAAATTAAGCTTGAGATTAAATACTGTCTTTTTTTTTTTTTTTTTTTTTTTTGAGACAGGGTTTAAGTTGCCCAGACTGGCCTCTAACTCACTATGTAGCCAAGGATGATATTGTATTGGCTCCACCACCCAAGCCTGGAATATAGGCACCATCATATTAGTTCCGGTGACTGAATCCTAGTCCTCTTACTAGCTGGGCAGACACCTGCTAAATGAGCTACACACACCCTTGTTTTTCTTGTCTGCCTGCATGTGAGCTCTCTCTCCTTCTCTTCCTTTTCCCTTCCTCTCTCTCTTCCTTTTCCCTTCCTCTCTCTCTTCCTCCCTTCCCCTCTCCCACCCCCAACCCCTCACCCATCTTCTTTTTGATAGGTCTTGCTTGGCAGTCAAGGCTGTGTGTGTATACAGATGAGTGGGAGGGGGGTGGATACACGCATGGAAGTCAGAAGACTGGACATTTCCGAACATTTTAGTATGTATTTCTTGCTTGATGTCGTTCTCGTTGGTTGTATTTCTATTTTGTTCATGTTATTACCTTTCCCCTTTCCTGGACAATACTTGATAATCGTTCCTATTGTATATAGTTTTGTATTAGGTTAGAACTTTCTTATTTAGACAAAAGGGGGAGATGTAGTGGATATCTGTTCTACCTATGACCTTGAAGTACAGCCCCTAGAGATGTAGCAGGTAACTGTTCTACCTATAATCTTGAAGAACCAGCCCCTAGGGCGTGGCCTCCGGCTACCCTTAAGACCAGAGAGGCACATAGAGAGCTCTCTTCTCTCCCTCGTGAGCTTGGATGGTGGGATTGACTCAGGCGGCAGAACGGCATGGGACAGTTACCTCAGCCTTCCAGGATTCTGCGACAATTCTCCTATTCTGTTTTAGTGAGTTTTCTTTCCTAATAAATTCCTTTACTCTTTAAGCAGATTCCCATGGAGTTCTCATTATACATGGCACCCAACATGGGGCAAGAATTTCCACCTAAAACCTGAGAAAGCTTTTAAAAAGGGTTCTAAAACAGAGCCAAGAGCAGCTTCCTAGTTTGTGTCTCTCATGTGGACCACAGCACAGAGACACTGAGGATTTGAACTTGAGCACAGCATGGTGGATTCCCGCCACTGTGCACAAAGGCATCTCCAAGCTGGGCAGTGCTCTGTGGGGGTGGAATTATCTTTTGCTAGTACAGACAAAAAAAGGGTTTCTGGGTTACACTCTGCTTGATGGAGGCATTGACCCACTGCTTCCCAGAGCTGGCAGTGAGCATGGCTCCCAGAGCTGGTGGTAAATATACCTCTGCCATGTTGGGAAACCGAATGGGGCAGAATCAACAGCCAAAGTCACTGTGAAATTTAGCAGTTTAAAATCTCTCCTGGTCAGAAAAGGATTATAGATACACAATAAGACAGATTCAGATGGAGTAAACCTCTAAACAGTTTAGAGTGTGTGTAAAAATGTACATAGGCTTGGAAGAGAGCAGGAAATGAGAATAGGAAATTATATAAAGAAATAAAGTTTTAAAAAATAAAGTTTTTAAAGAGACAATAAAAGTAATATAAATGAAATAGCCACATAAAGATGGAAAATACACAGAGAGCCTGGATTATGTATATTGTGTTTTCTTTAAAATTTTTGACTGTTAATGAGCTAACTGCCGAAAGACATTTGATTGTAAAGACTGCTAAGTTAAGCCAATATATATATATATTAAAGTATCTTGGGGCTGGAGAGATGGCTCAGCAGTTAAGAGCACTGGCTGCTCTTCCAAAGATCCTGAGTTCAATTCCCAGCAACCACATGGTAGCTCACAACCATCTGTAGTGAGATCTGGTGCCCTCTTCTGGCCTGCAGGTATTCATGCTTGCAGAACACTATACATAATAATAAATAAGTCTTTTTAAAAAATGATATCTTGACTTCAAATTTGGATCTAAGGATATGTTGCTTTGGAAAGGAGGCTCTGCTTTTGTTTCCACAGGAAATAAGAGGCCGTGGATTTGTTCCAGGTTAAGATAAATCAGATTTGATCAAGCAAGACGTCCTGAACCTTGACATATGGTATCTATCAACAAAGGTTATAACCTATAAGACTTGGTTATAACCAAGTCTTTCCAGAACTTGACCATTATCTTGAATTTTCTCAAGATCCCCATAAGATTGCCAATGTCCCTAATCAGCAGGAAGTAGAATGAAAAGCTATGCCCAAACTCCCAAAATATTGTTTATAAATGTATTTTTATTTAACGAGGGTTGATTATAAATGCAATCTCTTTCTAAATAAGAAAATGGGATATAGATATGATAGGATAAAAGGGTAGATTATTGAATCTACTTTTAAAAAGCAACAACTTGTTTGAAATATTTTACATTGCTATGGATTTTGGTTTATTGATACAAATTTAAAGTTAATTTTGTTATACTATATGTATATTTCTATTGTTTTTGAGACAGAGTTTCTCTGTGTAGCTTTGCGCCTTTCCTGGATCTCGCTTTGTAGACCAGGCTGGCCTCGAACTCACAAAGATCCACCTGCCTCTGCCTCCCGAGTGCTGGGGTTAAAGGCGTGTGCCACCACCACTCAGACTTCGAAGGTGTTCTTATGCACGGTTCTGTCTGTTGCAATTCCATCTCTCAGGAGAATATGTGAAAGGTCAAAGTGCCTTGTGCATGTTGTGGGGCTTCCCCAGGCAGCTGGAGCCTGCCAAGACCGGTCTTCTTGTTTTTCCCCAAATCCTGTCCTTCCTCTTTATCAGATCAGCTTGGCTGTCTCATACCCAGCTGCAAGCCTTCTCATTCACCTTCTTCTGTGTTCCCAGATGGAGTAAAGTTGACTTCAACCTTCATTTTAACATACATTTATTTCCACCATAACACAACCGCAGCCAGGGGTTACTCCATTAGACCACAGACAACTTTAAAATTGTTCCCCGCATTTGGGAGGTGGAAGCAGGGGGATCAGGAATTTAAGGTCACTCTCAGCTTCACGGAGAATTAAGCCTGGGTTCAATGAAATTCTGTTGCAAACAGAGCCTCAACTTTGGGGCTGGAGAGCTAGCTCAGCAGTTAAGCTTCCTCCTCCTCCTCCTCTTCCCAGCACCTGGGTAGTGGGGCTCATGATCACCCCAGCTCTCTTCTGGACTTTAAGGGGCACCTGCACTCACATGGCACATTCCCACACTCACACACATGGCTTGTTTCTACTGAATTGCCATTCTGACTTTTATCTGAATGTCAATGTTCTGGGACAGATGAAGTGGCATCTCCGAAGAGCCTCTAACTGACATCATGGGTAGTCCCAGGGTAAGTGATGAGGTAGTTTGTAGTTTTGTGTGACAGGCTGCCCAGTGAGACTTACTCAAAGCTTGCTGGTTCCATCACCTCTGTTCCAGTAGCTACTGCTGTACTGCACACAGGGGCCATGCCAGCCACCAAGAGGTAGATATGGCACCCCAAGTTAAGGGACACAGTTCCCCAATGCCCCCTTGCATGGCCTCAGACACCAGCATCACTTTGGTGGCCTCAGGCTCCACACACTGTTGACTAACTGTAAATCCTGGGAGTGGCTGCGACCTGCCTACAGTTTGGTCACTTGCTAGAATTCACAAAAGGCAGGACAGTACTGTATTTATGATTTGAACTTTATTGAAATGAAAAGAATCAGAAACAGTCACATAGGAACACAGACAGGGCAAGGTCTGGAAGGGTCTGAAGCACAGAGCTTCCTTGTCCTTCCTTGTCCAGGACAAGAGTACATCAGCCTGAAGCACAGTCGCGTATGTGTTCATCTGTAGAGAAGTTGCATCAGGTCTCCACCGGAGCTGGAACTGAACCATCGTTCACCGGCAGGATTCCCAGAGGTCTCGGACTGACCTCAAACCCCAGTTCTCTCTTCTTCTTTACAGGGGTCCCTGGAGCTCAATGCCCCAACCCTCTGATCAATCATCAAGCTGGGCTTTAGAGTGGCCAGCTGCCATCCTAGGTCATCTCCTCTCTTGACAAAAAGTCCACTGTGACCCACGAGGCAGACAAATAACAATGACACTCCATCCTCTCAGGAAATTCCAAGGACTTAACACCCCCCACACCCCCAAACCAGGAACAAAGGCCAGCCAAATCCTTCAATAGCTAACAAAGTATCTACGTTTCCTGAGACACCTATTCCTTTGTAGAAAAGATCATGAACAGGGTCCATCTCTGGTCTGGGCCATTTTTCCATTTCACTCCTTAACTTTTCATGATAGAAATGTTCAAGCCTATGCAATGGTAGGGAGAATAAGAAAATGAACCCCGGGTTCCCACCTCTGCTTGCTGGTTACTCAATACTCAAGTGGGGCTTACTTTTCATCAATGCTCCGCCCTGGCACTATCTTGAAGCTAAGCCCACACGCCCTCTCTCCGAGCATTTTTTACCCAAAGTTCCCTGAAATCATCACTACACTATGGTAGACTTCAAGGAATCATAAGCCTGGAATGGAACCTGAGTACCCACAGGCCCTGAGCAGTAGCTTTCAAGGGGTGGGTACCTCATCAGTGGATTTCAGCTTGAGTGACATCTTCCACCCACGCCTCAATCCAGAGGGGATACCAAATTCTGCTTCCCTGCATTCAAAGTAAGGTACAACAGCCAGCCTTGCCTTGTTTATGAAGATTATCTTGATAATGAATCACCTCTAAAACACTAAGTCCAAGAAGTCATTAGCTAAAACATTAGTAATCGATTAAAATCAAGAGAGGGAGGAAAGTGGTGTAAAAGATAACATATCGATATTAGTAATAGATTAAAAATCAATCTCCAAGTAATTAAAAAGATTAGCCAGCCAGTCTTGATTAATACAAAGACTTGACCTTCAGCTTATCACGCCAGAGTGACTGAGACAGTACCCAGCACCTGGGTCTAGGATAGGATTTTACATCAATGTTTCTGGCAATTTCTGCATGTCCACAGGGCCCCAGGGTTTTCCTGTCACCCGTGTTAGGCATCTCTTCCACCCTGGAATGACAAGAGGGGTGAACAGAGCCATCCTCCATCTTCCCACCTGCCTGATGGTGCAAAAGAAGAAGTGGGATGGATACACAGGTTCTGTCCATTCTAGGACCCTCTAGTACCGGATTCCAGAAACGCTTATGGTTAAGGTAAGGTCTTACCATTGCAAACAGAGAGGTGTCGGGGAGCAAGGGTACACTACTCCATTTACAACTCCAAACCTCTGGGCCGTGGTCGCCTGCTTGGCGCTTTCATAAACAGAGAGACACATGCCTTCCCAGCCTGAGCTGCACAGGAAGTCTGGGCTGTCGGTCTCATTTCTGCAGAAGAGCCCAAGCGGGACCCCGCAGTTAACCCTTGGCATTCTACTTCTCTAGACCTAGATGTTTTCCAAGTCTAACTTGGTTCCAAACAAGGCTTTGTTTCAGAATTTCAGCGAAGATGCTTTTGGGCATCTTCAAATTCAGAGAAGCATTGCCAAGAATTTGTGCAGCAAAGGAAAAAAAACCTTTCAAAGCCCACATATCAGCTACAGGGACATGTTCCCTGCAAAGATGCTCCCAGGGAACAGAACATTCTTCTGGGAGAGGACACAGATCACACATCTGTCAGAAATGCCAATGCTAAGAGTCCTGGAATTCCATTACAAGATCTGAGATGTGTTATGTTCTCAAATAGCCATCCATGTGAAAGGTCTAGGGGCCCTACCTTCCCTATGGTGACCTCTCTTCACAGGAAGGCTTACAGGAGGGAGCTCCCACTTAGGAAAGAGAGCTAGACTCCTGTCATCCTGAGGCCAAATCCTCATATCTTCTGGATTTGACATCAGTACAGAAGGAGGGCGGGGAGATCCCAGTCATTCATTCCTGCCCTTTAGTGGCCTGGGCTATTTTCACTGCATGAAAGACTGCAGAAAAAACCGCCACTGGCTGGACCTTCCTTGGTTTTTTTTTTGTTTTTTGTTTTTTCCTTATCTTTAAAAGTCCTCCTAACCTACAGTTCGGTCTATATGAGCACCAGCAATTGGCTCAACTGAGGAAGACAGCAGAAAGGACCAGGTTAGGTGATGGGTCTCGGACTCATCACTGGGCCTGCAGTCTGTGGCTAGGGAAAACCAGGAATACGGCTGTCTCCCACAGGTCCCTCAGGCAATAGGTAGTCTCCTCAGTGGGTGATCTAGCATGGCTCCTGCGGCAACCACACACAGCCCATCTGCATGATGGTAGGGAATGGGAATGTGTGTGGCTGGCCACTTAACTGTGGTAGCCATGGAAGGCAATTGGTGGCATTTATAGCCACAGCCCAGTATCTACAATCCAGAGGAGGGGGACATTACTGCTGACTTACTAATGTCAAGGCAAGACATTAGTAAGAGCAGAGCCACCAGGCTCCCATTAAGCCAGCCAAGGTTCTGCTTCCCTACCTCACTCCCAGCACAGGCTATGGGAAGAAAGGCCTCTAGCTCTATGGCCATGGTCAACATGTCCCTGCTGAGATGCCCCTTGGAGAGGGAGAGGCTCCATCTCATCTGGATCGGTTACCTTGACAAAAATCGACACCGGCTGATTCAGATCAGAGTTTGAAGCCTTATCTACAAAAGGTTCCTGTGAGGAAGGGTTATGTGGAAATTCAGAGTAGGGAGGAAGCTCAGCAGTAGAGCATAGAAAGGCCCTAGGATTTAATACCTAGTGCCAAAGACAGAATATATACACTGAATTCAAAAACTGGATTTTTTGTTGTTATGGTTTTTTGAGACAGGGTCGCACTATGTAGCTTTGGCTGTCCTGAAACTCACTATGTAGACCAGGTTGGCCTTGAATTCATAAAGATCTACCTGTCTCTGTCTCCCAAGTGCTGGAATTAAAGGCATGTACTACTACACCTGGCTTTTTCTTTTTTTTTCTTTTTTTTTAAATCTAGAGCATAATCAAAACCTGAAGGTCTGAAGGCTACCCCCGAGAGTAGAAATCCATCACCTGAGAAAAAACATGGCTACAGATTTTCTGTAAGACAACAGAGGCACTAATGATTTTACTCTCTGAAGCTCTGCCCGAGTGGCTAGCAGCCTGAGATTTCCCAGAACACTGGGAGGAGCTCATCCTGCCCTCAGGGCACCAGGAGGTAGATAGGCTTCCCCACCCACAAAACAGTCATCTCTCTGTCTCTTCCCCAGCTCCCCTCCCAATCTCATGTGTTGGGGACTCAGAAGTTCTCCAAGTAGAATCCCCCCACTACAGCGGTTTTTTTTTTTTACCAGTCTTGGATGTTCCCCAGCAAGTCCAAGTGTCCAAGGCTGGCCTAGTGGCCTGCCTACTTGGAGGAGCAGATGGAAAGCGTGGTACCCGCAGAGAACACCCAGAAGGCTGGGTACAGGGCTTCAGTGAAGTCCACCTTGAACTTGTACATCAGATAGACCTTTTCTGTGACAGCAAAGAAAATGACGAAGCCGTGGTCACAGTTGAGAAGTACACCGACTCGCGTGGTCTTGGTGGGGGGCAGAGTTTTCTCCACATTGTTGTGCCAGGCAGAGATCTTGTTATTAAACCACTCCACACACCATGAGTTGGCGTTACGGCCCAGCCGACTCTCAGGGCCCTGCCGCTCCATGCTGCCATAGCAGATGCCTACGCCACAGAAGTTGTTCTTCTGCAGCTCAACCTCCCAGTAGTGAATGCCTTTTTTATAGCAATGCAGCCCCAGAACCTGAGAGCAGTAGGTGAACCTCTGGGGATGCGACCGGTAGTGCTGGAGCCCATCAGCCACAGAAGCAGTGGTGTAGTTGTCTGAAAGGACCACTTTGTTGTGGGCAGTATTGTAGTCGAAGACAACTTTAACGAAATCTGAGAAAACATCCCCCAGGAACCAATGACAAGAAGCCCAAGGTACTTTCAATTTTAAAACTTTCCCTATCTATATATTTATTTTATCCATCCACCTATTCAACTACCCATCCACACATCCACATACCCATCCATCTATCTATTCACACATCATCCTTTCATCCATCCATTCACTCGCCCATCCATTCACCCACTCATCTAACCATCCATCTATCTACCCACTCATACACACACCTATCCATCCATCCATCTACCCATTCACATACACCTATCCATCTACCCACCCACCCATCCATCCATCCAACTAACCATTCATCTCTCCAAACACCCACTCAAATACACACATCATCTATCAACTCATGCAACTACCCACTCACTGGTCCACTGACCACCCATTCATCCACCCACCTAACCACCTACCTGGCCACCCATTCACCTACCTATTTATGCATGTATCCACCCACCCACTCTTCTATCCACATAGCCAAGCTACTCACACTCCAGAAGCTCATCTCTGGACTTGGCTAAGAAGTTTTCTAGGACCTTATTTTTGAGTGCAGCAGAGTTTGGCTGTGGGGTGTTGGTTTTCGGTGTGGCTAGAAGAGAAACAGAGAGTGGTATTTACGACAAACTCAGGACAAATGGTAGATACTTCCCTTGGCCACAACAACTCACCCTCAGGGACAGTTGTTTTAAAGTCCATTGACTCTCCAGGAGCTCCAAAGGTAGGAAACTTGTTGGATGAGGAAGAGCTTTGGCTGGGGCCAGGAGCAGCAGCTGAGAGGTGAGGGAAAGACAACATGAAACAGCAGTATGATACAGAGGACTAGATGACCTCTCTTCCCTTCTATGACAATGACTTCCACAAACACATCTGACCAGCCAAGGCCACACAGGGAGTCCAGGATAAGGCTCTTTATCTGTCTTACTCATTTACCATGGGCCCCCTCTCCCTGCTCAGACCTGCCTGCCTTCACAGCACACATGTGTAAGAATGGGTCCATTGTAGAGAGCCCTTGTTAAAGCAGGTTAACTGTTGCTCTCAACCTTAGCTCTAGACTCAAACAAGTCATGAAAACAAAAAGATACACAAATGCACAACTTACAGGCTTTCTTGGTCTTCTTTTCCTCTAAAAAAGAAAAGATTTGAGGATTAAGAAAGTTTAAAGCACATTGCTATACACAAAAGATCATAGGAACATTCATCAGAATGCATTTGACTCATGCAAACTAAGGAAGGCTGGCTTAACTTGAAATATAAGCGGGGAGCCGGGCGTTGGTGGCGCACGCCTTTAATCCCAGCACTAGGGAGGCAGAGCCAGGCGGATCTCTGTGAGTTCGAGGCCAGCCTGGGCTACCAAGTGAGCTCCAGGAAAGGCGCAAAGCTACACAGAGAAACCCTGTCTCAAAAAACCAAAAAAAAAAAAAAAGAAAAAAGAAATATAAGGGGGGAGCTGGCAACACACATCTACAAGGACAGGAACCCCCACCAGGGTCATGGGGGTATAGACTATTAGGAAATAGGAAGGAATTTTCTAGGAAGTGTTTATATTGATTTGGATAATGGTAAGATGGGACCCATTTGTCAAAAATGTATTTAACTGTACATTTAGGGTCTGTGCATTTTACTACAGGTAGATTTGAATGCTACAAAAGAAAAAAAAAAAAAAAACAAAAAAAAGGGAATCAGGGGAAAAAAAAGTCTTGGTTAAGTATTACAATCATGCTTAAAAAACATCCTGCCTTCCCAAGGGCTCTTCCAAGGGCACACTCTGTGGCCAGGTGTTCTAGTCCACAGAGAGATGGATGCCCATCAATCACTAGAAACCAGCAACAAGCAGTCACCAGCAGTAAGGCGTGCCCCGAGGCCTCTCACACACCCCGACACCACTAACAGCGGGGCGCCTCGATGCTTTTTCATACTGACCTCGGGGAAATAGTCACAGCTTGCTTGTTTAAGGGCTATAAAGAGTTCTCACAACCAGTGTGTCCCATGGGAACCTTACTTGTCTTCATCCCACGGGCTCAAGTGTCATTATTTTCCAAATGTGAGGTGCAAGGGGATTGATCCTACTCTTCCCCAGCCCCATGTCCACAGTCCCAATGACAGTGACATCCTCCCTGATGGAGGGGGGGAAGGGGGTCAAATCTAATGCTTGAGGTGTGGGGTTGTAAAAAGTGTTCTTTTGCCAGGCGGTGGTGGCACACGCCTTTAATCCCAGCACTTGGGAGGCAGAGGCAGGCGGATCTCTGTGAGTCTGAGGCCAGTCTGGTCTACAGAGTTGCTGCGGGCCGCAGGAATATATCATAAGAACTCAGCTGGTTATGGCAAAGTCACTACCTGGAGGGATCAGGGATTTCCTCCAGAGGAAGCCAAATTCCAAGGAGTTTTTGGTGTTATTTGGCTTGTTATATATCAGCTGTATTCTGTTATGAAAATCATGTGTGCCTTCATAGTTTTCCCAATTGACTTTTCCCTAAGAAGGGCTAACAGTGTGGACTGATCACTCTCTGGACATACACATTCCGTTCAGAACTAGACGGGTAAGAACTTGAGAGGGCTGGGTGGTGGTGGTGGTGGTGGTGGTGGTGGTGGTGGTGGTGGTGGTGGTGCACGCCTCTAGTCCCAGCACTCCGGAGGCAGAGGCAGGTGGATCTCTGTGAGTTCAAGGCCAGCCTGGTCTATCTACAGAGCGAGATCCATACAAATACACATATTTGGAGAACAGCCTCAGGAAAGGCTTTCTCTGGAATCCGATATCTCCCTTGGCACTTTCAAGGACTAGCAGTAATAACAGTCCACATGCAAGTTCCTGATTTAAGGTAAATTCCACAAGGAGACACCACCTAGGTCAGGTGGACGTTAAGTAATAGCTTTACACAATTTAGCTCGGACCCTCCTTTCTTACAGCCTTACTAACTTTATAGACCTTTAACTCCTTACCTAACCACTTCTAGGAATATTTAGATAATTTTCTGTGCTGACAGCTATGCTCAGCCAGAACCCTGGTTCAAGCCTCCCTGTAATTATCATCATTGGCAGCATCCGGCCAGGTCCATCCCCAGATGGAGCAAAGTACCTTATCAGAGATACCTCTGTACTTTCTAAGAACAGACTTAAGCATCCAGGCTACCTGTTTGAGAAGGCCTGGTGGATGTGCCAATTAAGCTTTACTTCCTCCTTTCCCAAACCTCACCTCTAGCTCCAGATCCCCCTCTAACTATCACCAGAGGCATCTAGCTGTACACAGGTTGCCTAACGACTGAGCACACTTTCCCCCACCCTGCAGAAAAACGGCAGATAGCTTGGACAGATATGAGCCACAGGAAAAAAGAAGACAGTTTTATTTTCTCCCACTGACCTAGCAACTTACAGTTTCTTAACATTTTCTACTAATCAAGTTTAAGACTATAGTTGAGCACATGAGATTCCCCCTTCTTAGATATTACCTGAATTTAGCCTTTAGTTAATTCATTTCCCCATTGGTCACTTCCCTTTGGGGTTGCAAATGATAATTAACGGTTATTGCCTCCCTATGTGATTCTTATCACCCCTCCGTTTGACCCTGGAAGCCTGGCTTTATATACCGGGACTTCCAGGGCATGAAGACGGAGAAGAGAAAAGAGAATGGAAGAACTAGATGGGTAAGAACTTGAGAGGGCTGGGTGGTGGTGGTGGCGCACGCCTCTAGTCCCAGCACTTGGGAGGCAGAGGCAGGTGGATCTCTGTGAGTTCAAGGCCAGCCTGGTCTATCTACAGAG
>CABHPH010110978.1:0-16256 GCA_902168325.1 Peromyscus nudipes
GAAGGAGTCCCTCTTACAGATTTCAAGAGTAGAGTCCTGGTAAGTCTCCAGACCTTTTCCCTCCCAAGGGCTCATGTATCACAGGCAAGAGCCTTATCAGCAATCAGCCACCTGCCAACACCTTGACTTTAAGTTTGCAATTTCCAGAATTGTGGGAGAATACACTGGTGTTGTTTTTAGCTACCTACTTTATGGTTCTTGCTACAGCGTTGCTGGGAAATGGATATAGCTAGATTTCCTGGGTTTTGTTGCAACTATGTGAATCCTTTTCCTATCAATCTCACTTGCAAGAAGACCATAGCCAGTGAAGTGACACTTGAGTTATAAGGAGATGAAGGACAAAGGTCTAAGTTATGCCTCCCAGCACCCCTCCTCCTTTTTCCAGAAGAAGGAATCCGCACTTGAATGAATGGACTTTTGTCACAGCCCATTCACATTTGGGAGAATAATATTTCTTCAGTCCACAATTCAAGTATGAATTTCCTTCAAAAGCACCCTCACAGTCACCACCAGAATAATAACAAATTTCCATGTACCTCTTGGCCAAGTAGCCCACTCATAAAACCGTCACAAGTCTACCTGCCATTAACTTGATACCCATATGTATCTACTTAATCTATACTTAATATCTAACTAAAGGCAGTATCAAAAATGTAGTGCCGCATGAAAACATATTCACCTGTTTCCTGGAACTGAGGTTAGCAACCCATGAGGTTTTTCATCTTCTTCATATCCTGTGACTTAGATAGTTATGTAAAATTAATAATACTTACATTGTACACTATCAAGTTGACACATATTTGCATCTCAAGAGAGATGAATGAAATATGCATGTCTATATATACATATATTTGCATCTCAAGAGAGATGAAAGAAATATACATGTCTATAGACGAACTCAAGTTTTCATGAATACCTTGCACAAAATCCTATTTGCAACAAAGTAAAGATAATGTCACACTTGCAGTCTTCTTTGCTGTAACTGTGCTTGTGGTTGTAGTTGGAATTTATGATAGTATGGATCCTGAATATGCTCCAAGGAGCCATATATTGGAAGATTGTTTCTTCAGTCTGTAGCACAATTCGGAGTTGGTGAAGTCTTTAAGTGGGAGGGGCTTAGTGGGGGGGGGTTAGACTACTAAGGGCATGCCCTTGAAGGGGATAGTAGGATTTTGGGCCTCCCCATGCCATCCCCCACCCACACGGCTCTCTCTGGTTCTGAACCACTATGAAGTGCACAGCATCCTTTCCACATGTTCCCTATTGTGCCGTCTTGCCTTTTCACTGGCCAAAAGCCAAAAGCCTAGTAGCCTAGGACTGAAACTTCTGGGCCCAAATAAACTTTTCCTTCTTTTTATTCATCTATTTTTTGTTTTTATTTTTGCTCTTCGAGACAGGGTTTCTCTGTGCAGCACTGGCTGTCCTGGAACTCTCTCCATAGACCAGGATGGCCTTGAACTTAGAGATCTGCCTGCCTCTGGCTCCTGAGTGCTGGAATTGAAGGCCCGGAAGCCTTTCCTTCTTATAAGTTGATTCTCTCTGCTTCCATAACAATGGAACACACAGGACAACCTGAGTGTCTTCCACAGCTGAAATACATTGCCTCACAATAGTGCAGGGTTGAAAACCACAGTTGGAGCAAGGTGGATTCCCTCGGAGGTCTCTGTACAGGTTATGTTTCATGCCTGTCTTCTGGCTTTAGGTGGTTTGAGGCTTGGTGTTTCTTGGGCTGGGTTGGATCATTTCAGTCTCTGTCTTGCTATTCTTTGGGCTTGCATTGGTGCCATCTACATTAATCGGGGCCTACTCTTCACTAGTATGGCTTATCCTATGCCGTCACTAACAAGCCTATTTAAACGTAAGTTCATACCTCGCAGAGCTGGATGCTAAGATTTCAATATGTGAACACCTAACTCAGCTCCTGCTCTCGGTTACCCTGCTCTCTTTGATGCTAGAGAGATGGAAAACCTTTAGGAAAGTTGTGTTTAAGACTGACTTTGGCATTCTGTAAAGATTGTAGTTTGTTTCTATGTTCCTAAGGATGACTTTAAACTTTTTTTCATATTTTATTTATTTTTATTACATCTCCATTGGTGTTTTACCTGCATATATGTCTATGTAAGAGTATGGGATCCCTGTAACTGGAGTTACAGACAGTTGTGAGCTGCCATGTGGGTGCTAGGAATTAAACTCAGGTCCTCTGGAAGAACAGCCTGTGCTCTTAACTGCTGAGCCATCTCTCCAGCCCCAGCAGTTTAGTTCTTATGTATGAATGAATAGTCAATGACCTCTAGATACTTAAATGTCTCCAATAATTGAGGCATAGTTCAATAATTGAAATACAGAGTTAGAAATAAAGAAGCCTGGTGGAAAAGAGACAATATAAGGGAGAAGAATACTTTTTATTCATTTATTTGGTTTTTTGAGACAGGGTTTCTCTGTGTAACAACCCTGGCTGTCCTGGAACTCCTCTGTAGACCAGGCTGGCCCTGAACTCTCAGAGATCCACCTGACTCTGCCTCCTGAATGCTGGGATTAAAGGCATGTGCCACCACCACCTGGCTGAATGCCTTTATTTTATTTATTTTGTTTTATAATGTTTTTTGAGATAGGGCCTCATGTATCCAAGGCTGATCCCAAGTCCACCTTATGTAGCTGAGGATGACCTAAACTTCTTTAGATTTTTAAAAAATTTAATAGCCATAGGAATATAAAATACTGCAATGATAAACTTAAAATAGGATGTTATTAAAAGTAAATATTCTAAAGCAGCAAAGATGTCTGTGGTAGTTTGAATGTAATTGGTACCCATAAGCTCATAGGGAGTGGCACTATTGGGAGGTGTGGCCTTATTGAAGTAGGTGTGGCCTTGTTGGAGAAAGTGTGTCACTGTGGGGGCAGGCTTTGAGGTCTTTTCTGCTTAAGCTTCGCTCAGTGTCACAGTTCACTTCCTGTTGCCTGCAAGATGTAGGACTCTCAGCTACAGTTACAGCACCATGTCTTCCTGCACTCCATTGTCTCCTACCACGATGCTAATGGGCTGAACCTCTGAACTGAAAGCAAGCAACCCCAGTTAAATGCTTTCCTTTATAAGAGTTGCCTTGATCATGGTATCTCTTCACAGCAACGGAACTAAGACAATGTCTTAGATATCAAAAGAATAAAACCACACACAGCGACTAGATTATCAAGACCACAATATAAGTATGAGATAATTACACATATTCATTTCTATGGAGATCTCCTTTCTCTGTCTTCTTTATTCTTACTATAATCAAAACTTGTCTCTCTAAGTCATTTTGAGTTGTCTTTAAATTCCTGTTTTGCAGCAGTAAATATTTATAATATAATGTATAAAAAGATGATATAAATCCATATTGAGGAAGACAGAGAAAAGCACCAAACTTTCTATTCTAACACATGGGACATGGAAGGAACAAACAGTGTTGTTATTTCTGTTATAGTGTATTTTAAAAATAACTAAAGGAAATTATTTTCAAGCTATTTAGTCAAACTTTCAATCAATTGTGAGGGAATAGTGAAGTTATTTTTAGTCCTGCAAGGTGTGAAGAACTGTACCTTCATTGTATTCTTTCCCAGCGACAAAACATATTTGTTAGTGCATGTGTGTGCTCGTGTATATGAAGGTGCACTTGCAAGTGTGTGTGATTCATCATGTGTGGAGGCAGGAAGACAAACTTCAGTGTCCCGTGTCATGCCTGGCGGTCCTTGTGCTCAGTCAGTCACTTTACCAACTGAACCATTCTCCCAGCCCTCCTAGGAGACTGGGGAAAGCCAAAGCATAGGCTATGGGACCCAGTTAAGGAAGGCTCTAGCCAGAAAAGCCCCATGTGAATGGAGGAGATATTCTAGAATCATGACTGGAGGGAAAACATTCAGACTCTAACTGAAGAGAAAGGAAGCTGGAAAGGGCCATGGTCAGGAAGAGGTGCAACTGATAGTTGATTTAGCATGTACAAACATTTGGAGGATCCTTTATGGATGTTGGCTATATCTTTTGGAATAAATGAAACAGCAAATTAAAGGAAGTTATCCTTTTTTTCTTTACAAATGACTTTAAGAAATGTTGAAAATTATATGAAGAGAATAATACCCATTGTTCAACAGTGGATAGTCATTTACATGGTCATAGTGATGGAAACCTTACCTATTGGTTTTAACCACATAACAAATCCTGTGGTGAAGGAAATTATGGGATGATCAAACTACAAAAGGTAAACTCATTTTTTTTAAGGTTCGTGACTAAAATTGATAATAGTACAAACGTTTTATTCAGAAACAGGAAAGTGATGATCAGACTAACATCTGAAGGACTTTCAAAAGCGGAGATTTTAGTGGCACCTGGGAGAATCAAGAAAATGAGAGGGGGAACAGAGAGCGCTGCCACAGCCTCTTTGCATCAGCCGATGTCATAAGTCATGTGCACCTATTGTTCTGACAAAAACAAACTTTAAAAGAATCAGAAGCAAAAAATTAAACCCCATTATGTAGCACGAATCTTAAAAGGTCTTATTAATAAAAATCCAGAGCCAGGTCTTGGGGTGAATGCTGAAAGATCAGAGAAGCAAAACCAGACACAGCTAACTTCACCTTGCCAACTTCTCAGCTGATCCTGTTTCCTTAGACTGGAAGTCTCTGAGTCCTCATCCAAATGGATCTCAGCTGAACTGCTGCTCAAAAGCCTAAAAGCTTAACAACCCTAGTTTCTGGTCCTCACGCCTTATATACCTTTCTGCTTCCTGCCATCACTTCCTGGGATTAAAGGCATGTGTCACCATGTCTGGCTGTTTCCAGTGTGGCTTTGAACTCACAGAGATCCAGATGGATCTCTGCATCCAGAATGCTAGAATTAAAGATGTGTGTGCCACCATTTTCTGGCCTCTATATCTAGTGGCTGTTCTGTTCTCTGACCCCAGATAAGTTTATTAGTGTTCCCACTATATTGGGGTACACAATATCACCACACCATTATTCTGGATATAATTTTAAAACACATCTAGAAATGTTATTTCTTAAATGTAGCATGATTGATACTTTACACAGGCTTATGGAGACAGCAATTAAGTTGATCAGATACTTATAGTATTAACTTCATTAATATTGGCTAACACACAAAAAGCCAGTATGACAGACACATTAATACTCATCTAATGAGTTTCATGCTAAAAGCCTTAGAGCGATGTAGAGAGTTTTATTGCCATTCTCACTTGTATGAAAATGTAGAATCTGAAGTCATATTTATAGGCAAGTTAGTCAAGACACTAGCTGTCACATTCTGTTAGTATATGATGACTGAATTGGACAATTTTGCTTTATGTTCTGGGTGTATTTAAAAATGTGGACTGATAACGACAAGCTTCTGGACATGATCAATGTGTGGGGTCTCACAGTGAACTGATAATATTTTGTTATGCAAAGCAGCAACATCAGGAATTGACAGAGGCCTTAACGGAGAAGGAATCAAGTAGGAACACACTCACAAAAGAGAGCCAGCAGTGAGGGAAAGAATGCACTTTGAGTCTTCAGCTTGTACAAAAAAGTATGACGTCAGCAAGCAAGGATATACTAAGCAATTTCTAAGAAGGAAAAGAACATTCAAAAGATTTAAGTTCTGAGCTAGCAACCTTTAAATACCAAATGTGGATTTTTAATCCTGGTAGTATTTTTCTAAAGTGGAAAATTAAAATAGTATATAGAAGTTGTCACAAGTTCTAAAGAATTATCCAATGATATTGTGTAACATTTGTCTTATTTCTGTTAATTGGTGGATTTTTAAATATGATCCAGGGCTTTGGAAGTGGTTCAATATTTGTTGGTAAGAAGCATCATGAATTATAATGGACTAATATATACAAGTACTGTAAACAATTGGAAGTTCTAGGTTATGAATAGAATAATAATGTAAAGATATAGATATCACAGATTTGAACTTCACTCCCCCTTACCTATAAAAATAACTTGAGCAAAAAAAGACTTAACTTTACAAATGTGTAACTAAATTTTATAGATTTACAAATATTTTTATCAATTAACATTCTTTAATGGAAGTTAAAGAATTAAATATTTACAATGTTTAATATTTCCATAATAAGGAGGATGAATTATTCAACTTGTTATTCTTCACATTTAGATATGACTTTCATATAAGCTGGTTTTAATAAGTTACTTCATATTTTATGTGTATGGTAATGATAACATATGCTGTTGTAAATGAGTCAATCATAAAGGAGTGTATTTTAAAAAAAGTAAATAAACTGGGCGGTGGTGGCGCACGCCTTTAATCCCAGCACTTGGGAGGCAGAGGCAGGTGGATCTCTGTGAATTCGAGGCCAGCCTGGGCTACAGAGTGAGTTCCAGGACAGGCTCCAAAGCTACACAGAGAAACCCTGTCTCAAAAAACCAAAAAAAAAAAGTAAATATTCTCCCCTTGCCTTAACCAATGTCTACATTTTCCAGTTATTTTTACATCTGATGAGTATGTGTCCATCTCATACAAACATATTACACTTAGGTAGCATTTTTCTTTTCAAAGGTGAGAAAATATACCCTGTATATTTTAAGCTTAGCAATTAGCATAGACAAATCTGGTCCAAATGTTTAGATAACTTCGGTAGTTTATAATACATCTATGCCATACATTTTACCCATCACTCTACTGGTGAACTTTTAGAGTACTTACTGTTGGTTTTCATTGTATTAAAATGAGCCAGACAGGAATGGTGGCAGCATGGTCTTACTCCCAGCACTTGAGAGGCAGGGGTAAATGGAGCTCTGTGAGTTTGAGGCTAGACTGGTCTACACTACATAGTGAGTTCCAGGACAGCCGGGGCTAGGTGGCGAGACTCTGTGTCTTGTTAGGGTTTCTATCGCTGTGACAAAACACCATGACCAAAAGCAAGTCGGGGAGAAAAGGATTTATCTGGATTACACTTCCACAGCACTATTTGTCATTGAAGGAAGTCAGGACAAGGATTCAAACAGGGCAGGATCCGGGGGGGGGGGGGGGGGGGGCAGGAGCTGATGGAGAGGCCATGGAGGGGTGCTGTTTACTGGCTTGCTTCCCCTGGCTTGCTCAGCCTGTTTTCTTATAGAACCCAGGACCAGGAACCCAGGGATGGCACCACTCAAAATGGGCTGGGCCCTCACCCATTGATTACTCATTGAGAAGATGCCCTACAGCTAGATCTTATGGAGGCATTTTCTCTATTGAAGTTCTTTCCTTTCAGATAACTCCAGTTTGTGTGTCAAGTTGACGTAAGACTAGGCAGCACACTCTGTTTCATAACCCCCGCCCCAAACCCCCACACCTCCTTTTACATATAATTTACACTTGCTATTTGTATTCAAAGGGGAAATTTACTAGATTAAAGGGAATATATAAAATTATCAAACTTTATTTTTTATATTTTATTCTCATGCATGTGACAGCTTTCCTGTTTGTGCACCCTGTTGTTGGGGAATATTATTTTAAGGTGTGTTACTTTTTATTTTGTTGCATTTGTTTAACTCTGTGAAGCTGTGTTACTGTGCCTGTGTACAACACCTGATGGTCTAATAAAGAATTGGCCAATAGCAAGGCAAGAGAAAGGATAGGCAGGGCTGGCAGGCAGAGAGGATATATAGAGGGAGAAAAGAGAGTAAAGAGAGAGAACTAGCCAGGGAAGAAAGGAAGATCTAGGAGCCAGAGAAGGAGGAGGATGCTGTGATATGTCTTTCTGTATGCTGTGAATATGTTGCTCTGATTGGTTGATAAATAAAGCTGCATTGGCCTATGGCAGGGCAGGATAAGGTTAGGTGGTACATTCAAACTGAAGACAAGAAGAAGGGTGGAGTTGAGGAGATGCCAGCCTACCGCAGAAGAAGCAATAAGATGCCAGCAGACCAGCAATGCCACAGCCATGTGACAACATATAGATTAGTAGAAATGGGCTGAGTTAAGTTATAAGAGCTAGCAAGAAACCTGACCCATAGGCCATATAATTTGTGATTAATATTAAGCCTCTGAGTATTTTATAAGCAGCTGTGGGACCGTGGGGCTGGGCAGGACTGGAGAAACAGGACCGCGGGGCCGGGTGGGACCTAAAATCTTACGGCTACAGGAGGACATCAGGGGCCAGCCACCCAGCTACACAGTAAGTCATGGAGTAAGAGTAAGATTTACAGAAGTACTAGAACGAGAAAAGGTAGATGGGATAATTTAAGTTAAGAAAAGCTGTCTAGAAACTAAGTCAAGCTAAGGCTAGGCATTCATAACTAAGAATAAGCCTCCGAGTGTAATTTATTTGGGAGCTGGGTGGTGGGCCCCCCAAAAGGAGCCAAAAAACTCCAACAACACCCTATGCATACAGAGCCTGTGGTAGTCAAAAGAGTGCAATGGATTCCGGGAACTGGAGTTACAGAATGATCTGAACCCTGGTCTTCTGCAAGAGCAGCAACTGTTTTTTAACCACTGTGCCATCTCTCAGCTCCCATCACTATTTTTACTGAATAGGTATTAAATAACATGGTTAAAGGGGAAAAATGCAAGATAGAATGTAGTGTATTGCTTTCATGCTTAAACAGAAAACTTTGGAGCATTTATTATGATATACATACGAACCCAGAGGTTTGGGTTATGATAATCATTGAGAATGTGCTTATGTACACTTATGACTATCTTCATACTGAACAATGAATTAAGTGTTTGGTATTTTGTGCACAACTCATTAAAATTCTTGTGGTGGGTTCTTTGCAAGGATTTCAATTAGCAAATACCATTACTTGATTTTTTTTTTTAAATCTGAAATTGGTATTCTATAAATTATATAGAAAACCAGATTTTTCTTTTTCTTTTTTGGTTTGTTTTTTCAACACAGGGTTTCTCTAAGTTGCCCTGGCTGTTCTGGGACTCACTCTGTAGACCAGGCTTGAACTCAGAGATCTGCCTGCCTCTGCCTTCTGAATGCAGGGATTAAAAGTGTGCACCACTACCGCCCAGAGGAATACCAGATTTCTAAGACATACACGTCTGCAGGTATTTGAGGATCCAGACAAAAAAATTGGCTGGTAGCAATTCTCATGAGAAATGTTTATAGTTGCCTGGAAACAAAGGCCTGTCCTTTTGCAGCATGCCACTGTCCTTGAGTCCTGAGGGCAGACATCTGATGTCACCATATATGATGTCAGGAACATTGGAGAGACTCATTGCATACTAGTTGGGTTTACTCTTAAGCTGAGCTTTAGAAAACCTGAAGACAGTTTGCTAACATAAAACTGAATAGTATGGGGTGATTTCTAAAGATCTTTTCTACCAGTTTGATTTCAGAAAAAAAAAAAAAACCAAAACAAAAAATCCTCTAAACACTGTTATTCATTCATTTTTGTCACAGATGTGAGTGTAGGCAAGGACAGCTCTAACAAACCATATAAAATTGATTTAAAATAACTTTATTGTCTTAGTTGATGAGTTTCAAAACATATAGAAGATGCAAACAAGGCCCTTTTCATATATATTTTTTAATTGACCAGTCCTGCCTGTGGCTAACATTCATGACATTTCTAAAGATATATCTTTATGTGTGTGTCTGTATGAGTTTACATGTACTTGCATGCAGGTGCCCGAGGAAGCTGAAAGAATGTGTCAGGTCCCCTGCAGCTGGAGTTATAGAATGTTGTAAGCCAATCAGTATGAGTGCTGGGAACCCTGTACAAGAGTGTGAGTCCTCTTAACTAAAGAGCCATAACCCAGGCCCTACATAATACTTGTAAAATGTTCCCATTAAAATGCTGACTGAACTTAAACATGGCCTATAGTATTCTGGGAGAACAGGGCAATTTGAAGCTATGATGTCACTCTGGCCTAAAAGAACATGCTTTCACACAGGGCAACAAGGCTAACACCACAAACAGGAGAAAAGATTGGTAGAAAAATCAAAATTCAGTAGGCAAAACCTTGAAATTATGAAACGTTTGTCATTGGCTCACGAAACAAAATATGCTTTCAAAAACTTTAGAAACTTTTGAAATTTATTTCTAAATGTCACAAACTTTTAAAAAGCAACACATTTATACTAAAATACGTGCATGAGCAAAAGTAAAAAATAAGCACAGGAAGACGAAAATTAACATAGTAAAATTTTAATACAGTATTCTGGATACAAGTAGAATAGCACTAGATAAGGACCGTAGTTACCTCAGTGATCTGTGAGTATGGGTTGAGATCATCCAAGGTTTAGGATAGCCACTTCACATTTTCATCAGTGCCGACCAAAAGCCAAAACAATCTATTATGGAAACTATAGGACTAACCTTCCATGTACATCAATTATTTTAAGGTGATCTGTCCTCATTAAGTGGCAGTTGAGGTAAGTCAAACACAGAAAGCCCTTACAAAGACTAAGAACCAAACAAAAACTTGTTTCTAGCCTTTGTTTTAGGTCACCTTAAATTTAATTTGCTTTTATATATTTGCTAACATTCATGTACAAATTCTTTCAGGCCAAAGTTTTAGCTTGGAAATCTTGCCAATTTTATGTTCACCTTCAGAACATTCCCAAGCAGACACGCAACTGTTTAAACAGTAAGATGTAAAACTTGTAAAAGTTTTCTGGTCCCTTAAAATTCAGTAGGGCCACAGGCATTAACTGGAAGTAGCATTTACTAAATAATATTAGAAAGCCTTAATCAAAGATAATGGATAAAATAACTATATAGGCTGTCATACACAATCTAATTTCTCACTCTGTAAAAAATGATTACAATATGTTTCAGGCTTGCTATATGCCACAGATAATGAAAAAGAAACCAACAGAAAATTCAATAAGCTAGGACTATTTACTGTCAGGATATAGTGAGGTTCTGGAAGACATACTACGATACTCTGAGAAAACATTAACAGGTAAGCATGTGTTGAAGGCAGTTTATAAATGAAACATTACAAAGCTTGTAATAATGCATCCAACTTAGAAAAAAAAGCTGCTATTGGTCCAATAATATAGCATCATACTACCACTATATAAGTTTGAAAGCTTCTGTACACACGTTCACTTCTCCTCCCAAGTAGCACATGCCTTAGTCTCATTTGTTATCTAACATGCCAATCATAGTTTTGCAAATCTTTACCAGTTTGAGCAGGCTACTATATAACCACTCGTATTATTTATGAGACAAATTTAACCAGTTCCAAAAAACAAACTTTCATAATCAGTGAAGAAACAATACTAACTTTCCCCCAAGAGAATGGAAAACTCATTCTAAGGACATGATCCAACCCTAACAGAATGAACTATGCCCCTAGAGATGCAAAAATGTAAGAATAGTTGCAAGCCTGGAAAAGCAGTTCTACAGGAACTAAGTGACTGTGAAGTCATTATAACTGCAAGAAAGGCAAAGGTGAATTGTTTTCCTAGTGCAACATCAAACATGTTACTAGATTACTAGGCGCTGTTCTGCCATGTTTACTGATAGTGCATAGTCCCAGACAATAGGGAATAGTCCAAATCACATGGAATCCTGAAAAATTAGAATGATTGTTTTTATTTGGAAAATAGTGGCATAAAACTCAATTTCTTTAGTTGCTTAGATTTCCTATCATCTTAGACAATTTAAACATGGTTGCCTGCCAAGTCTTTGAGGAAGAAGCAATACACTGTTTACACTTTGCTGCTGATCTGTGTGCTTTACCAACTGCAGTTAGTAAAAAACTAGTCTAGACATTTATGTTCTACATGAATATAACCAAACATGAGAAAATGGAAACTACAAATTTTGAGAACTGATTTTTTTTTTTCCTCTTCCATAGCAGGCTTTTAAAATAGAAGAAGCAAGTGGTCACTTTGACAACCTGAATTGGGAATGTTAAATCTACAAAGGACCCTAAGACAAGCTGTTCTTAAAAACACAAATTATTGCTGGGTGTGGTGGTGCACGCCTTTAATCCCAACACTCAGTAGGGAAAGAGGCAGGTGCAGGTGGATCTCTGTGAGTTCAAGGTTAGCCTGGTCTGCATAGTGAGTTTCAGGACAGCCAGGTCTATGTAGAAAGACCTTGTCTCAAAAAAACCAAAAACCAAAAACCAAAAAAAAAAAAAAAAAAAACAAAAAAAAAAACCAACCCCACAAATTACTTTTTACTAACTTTGGCTTTTTGTTTAATGGAAATTTGCGGCACAATGACCTGAAAGGTAACTCCAAGTCACACAGGGCATCTTGCCACTGATTTACAGTAGAAATATAACTTCAATGTTTTCAACTATTTGATTTTTTATTTTTATATTAAAGCTCTAACTAAGTCTTCTGTTACTAAACTTTTCAAAAATATAATTTGGATCTGATGAAGAGGACTTATCTGAGCTAACTTCCTTCTCATAAGCTTGAAGAACAGTGAGGTTCAGAGAACCTAAGCATGGTTGACCTTTAACAGAACTGATTCTTTCTGACTCAAACAGCTAAGCAGCATCCTGCTCATCTCTACTATAAAATTCTTGCCTCATTTTTTTTGACAACTGTTTAGCATCCAAGTTTTAAAACCTGTATCACCAGAGGCAAAGCAGTAAAAGTCAAACTAAAACTCATTTCTAGTCTATTTACCTAAATAAACTCTTATGGAAAAATTAATGTATAGAAAGCAGTTTTCTTATCTGCTGTCAGCCCAAAAGGAACTAATTCCCTGTCAAAAGAGGAAACTGAACCACAGTGTATTTAAATAAGAAAAAAAAAAGTCCTGTAGTCTTTTAATACCAAGACATAAAAAGTTTGCAAATCCAAGATGGTATTTAACATGAAAACTATGGTTCAAAAATTTGTGTTCATAGTTCGAGACGAAAATCTCATCACTGCAAAATCCCCCATGGCTTTTGGCAAAGACACTAAGAGATTTTAGTCTTTTGGTCACTTGAAGCTGCTACTAAAGTACAAGTCTTTAAAAAGGCAAAGAAGACCATGAGGAAGTAAAGGTTAGGCAATCATTTCACATACAAATAAGACGCAGTTTGAACAGTCATTTCTCCTAGAGATCTCAAGCTCTAAGAACATTTCCCACCTTCTATTTTGAAAAGAACTCAACCTTCTTCAAGTTCCTGTGAGGGATATAGCCTGGCAGCAGCTTCATTCAATTTTCTAGGCTTGTTCTCAATCCAAAGAATTCAGTAACCTCACAAGAAATAATCGTATATGGCAGCACGGCTACAGCGCGGGGCAGGTCCTCCATGCACAAACATTTCAGGAGAAAAGCCATCGGGTTTAAAGAGAACCACCACGTTTCAGATATCCTAATACACTCACTCTAGTGCTAAGTTTTGCTTTATACCATCGGTGACTAAAATTAGCAATACGTTTTGCAGTGAGGTTTTTTTTTTTTCTTTTGCCTGCAACTATATACACATTGCAAAACTATTCTGTATCACATGATTTTAATGAAATAAATATAAAAATGAACCACACAATCAACACATTAACTTTAATACTCCACATTATTTATCTTGATCACAATGGTCAGAACTGCCTTGTCAACAATCTTGTGAGTTGAGGAGCTGATTTTCATTCTCATATCCATCGGGCAGATAGGCTCTCCTCAGCTGGTCTGACTTAGGTATGGATCCTCCGTTCTTCACATGTCGAGACAGGAACGCTCGGACTGCTGGATGATCAGCCTTCTCCAGGGGGATGTTGGCTTCCAGGCACATCTTCACAAAGTCCTGGATGACACTGACTTTCTCTGTCTGCGCAGTACTGTTGCACTGGAGAGATGCAGTCAGGGGCCTCTGCTTCTTTCTCACATTCTGCTCTTCAAATTCTGCCTTCCTCTTGGTGTGAGTCTTTGACTTGAGGTGGTCACTGATGGCAGACTTGCGAACATGATTCAGAACCACATTGCAAGAAGTGCAGAAGAGTTTTCCTCCATCTTCATGAAGCTCACCTCCAAATTCAGTGACTCGATCCAGAGGGGTCACATACAAAGCAGTCTTAGAACGATTTCGGGCAGGTGGTGCTGTTACTACAAACCGTTCCATTTTGACTGAGTAAGGTTCTTCTACGACAAGAGAAAGATGTAAGTATCATGAAAACAGTTCATTCTAGAAGTGTTTTAACAATAAAAGGTAGGGTTATAAGTGCTTTCTTAAGAGTAAAGATTTAAAGGAAAACCAATCCTTCTTCCTCCCCCAGAAACCCCAAACTTAATTCAATGATCTTCAATATCCCCCAAATGCTTAATTCAATTTGGTAGGTTGTAAGTCTTTTAAATCTTATCTGAAATACTCAAGGAAAGCAAAACTAAACCAAATTAGCAGCAAACAACAAATGTCCATTCCTTGACATTTGTGTGTATGTGGTATATGCCCATGTGTACACCTTAGTTTTTTTGAATAGCTTCTCTAACTGCACCCAGAACTAGGATTATAGACTCTGCTGAGATCAGCTTTTACATGGATGCTGGGGATCTGAACTCAGGTCCACATACTTCCACAGGAAGCAGTACACCTAAGCCAACTTCCCAATACCTTGACTTTTAAGACAAATGAATTAGATTTATGAATAACTCAAATTATTCTAGATATTTCTTTCTTTTAGGAAATCCCAATCACAGTAAACATTCAGTGTTTTTTTTTTTTTTTTTTTTGGGGGGGGGGGTTTCGAGACAGGGTTTCTCTGTGTAGTTTTGGTGCCTGTCCTGGATCTCGCTCTGTAGACCAGGCTGGCCTCGAACTCACAGAGATCCACTTGGCTCTTAATCCCGAGTGCTGGGTTTAAAGGCGTGCGCCACCGCCGCCTGGCCATTCAGAGTATTAATAGCACTAACTAATAGCCCAAGTCAGTTATGTTCAAGGTAAAGTGTTTCTTGTAGGAAACTGATTTTGAGAACTCAGCTGTGCACAAACTTGACAGCAAAACTTGTTTTAAGAGAAAAACAAAGAACATAAACAAGTGCAACTATGTACAATGACATTAAAACTTGAGGCTTATGTACAGTTGAAAAATAAGTATTTATTTATTTAAGGAAGGGTCTCACTGCCTGGTGGTGGTGGTGGTGGTGGTGGTGGTAGTGGTGGTGGTGGTGGTGCACACCTTTAGTCCTAGCACTGTGGAGGCAGAGGCAGGCTGATCTCTGAGTTCCAGCCCAGCCTAGTCTATAGATACAGAGTTCCAGGACAGCCAAGGCTACAAAGAGAAACCCTTTTTCAAAAAAAAAGACAGGGCCTCACTCTGTAGACATAGAGATCGACCCATCTTTGCCTCCTCCTGAGTGCTTGGGATTTTAAGTGTATGACACCATGCCTGGAAAAAATGTTATTTTTAATACACGTGTATGTATCTCTAAGTTCTTTCAAAGGGAGATAATCAAGAGCAGCCAGTATGTTCTTTAACACTGGGTTTCATTTCCATTGAAGAATAATTTTTATTTCTCTTAACATAGTGACCAATATGTGACAGAGAGTCGATCAAAACTTCATGTTTGAAAGAGTAAATGAACAGCTGGGTGTACAATTTAGTGGCAGAGCAATTGCCTCGTATGAGCTAAGTCCTGGGTTTGAACCCAGCAATGCAAAAAAACAAACAAACAAACAAACAACCCAAACCAAAATAAAACAAACACAAAAAAAGCCAAAACCAAATGAACAAAAATCCCCGAGTAACCATTTGTCCAAATACATAATTTAGAAGCAGCTTAATAACTCACTTTAGCCAAATCACAAACTTTAAAAACCAAAAAACCTGTTGTCCAGCCTGGTTTTCAATGTGAAATCCTCCTGCCTCAGTGTCCTGAGTAGTTGGGATTACAGGTATGTGCCACCATACTTGGCTGCTTTTTACTTCTTACAGTTACATATATGTGTGCATGAATGTGTGTGTGAGCTTCTGTACCGGCACATGTGTGGGGTTCAGAGGACAATTGGAGGGAGTTGGATCTCCCTCTCCACCAAGTGGTTGCAGGGATTGAACTCAGGGTTGTCAGACTTGGCAGGAAGCATCTTTATTCTCTGAGTCATCTCACCAGTCCCACAAACCTCTTAAAACGATCACTGGACTATCAGCTTAATAAAATCACAAGTACTGAAAACCCAAGACAATGAATACACTTTGGGAACAAATGATTAGTAAGTTTTACTCCCCTGGGACCATGCCTCTAACTTCTTATAATAATCAAAATTTAAAGATACTAAAATGAATGGTAAAATTCAAATGGAATAATTTTCTGTTATAAACATGTTGGAGAAATATTTCCAAATATGTTCTAAAGAATTACTTTTTATTTTATTT
>CABHPH010110986.1:799-15786 GCA_902168325.1 Peromyscus nudipes
AGAGAGAGAACATGGCTCATGAATGTTGCCCCATTGTGGATTTGATCATAAAAAAAGGCTCATGTGATTACTTGAGCAAAATGGTACATAGTATTGAGTAAAAGAAAGAAGGAATTGTATACATTGCTCGATCTTACTGAAATATAATTTGTATTTGTTACAGTTGGGCTGGTTCTTTCTGGAGAGAAAAATACTGAATCGTGGGTAATCACTATAGTTTGTTGAATGTTCATGTATTGAAGCTTGGTTACCAGTTTCAGAGGAATTCTCCTAGGAAGGGATTAAGATAGTTCATGTGGAATTCCTTGTTACTTCTCAAGATAGAGTTGTTATAAAGAAAAAAAAAGGACACACCTTGCTGGCCAATTTTCTTTAGTTGCCTGTAAAACCATAAGATTTCCCTCTCCTACCTCCATGATGCCATAGGGGGAGGAAGCTCACCAGAGTCAGTATTGTGATATTTGAACAACTCCAGAACTATGAAGCATCTTTTCTTCAGAAAGTAGCCTGGCTAGAATATTTTGTGACAGTAACAGAAAATGGACTAATATAGCAGCATTCTTGTATTTTCTCTGGGAAAAAATTTGACCAGGCACAGGGGACTTGATGCAGGTCTTTTTATTCCCAGAAGATTCTGACTTATGGCTTGGAGAGTCTGAAGAAAATAACCACTTATTTTGAAGTTGATATTAATTTGATTGAGGGAAGGAAAACATCTAAGTTTTCATTTGTTTGTTGACCTAGCATTGCATGTAGTCCTGACTGACGTCAATCTTTTTATGGAGACAAAGCTAGCCTTGAACTCCTGATTCCCCTGCCTGTCTTCCCAGTGCTGGTGTTACTCGTATATGCCACCACACCAGGATAGCTTATGTCTCAAGCTTAGTCTTGACTATTTCATCAAAGAAGACTTTTGAATTTAGGCTCAACCTTCATCCTAATACTTCCCACTTCAGACAAGTTCCCTGCCTTAATTTTTAAAACTTTTTAAAAATTTTTAAGTAATTACAAATTTGTAAGAATTACAACAGAAAGGTATTAGGTGATTTTGCTTCCCCTTATTCCACTTCTTCTAATGGTAATACCTTATATAACTATACTATCAAAATAAGGCATTGGGGGCTGGAGAGAGGCTCAGCAGATAAGAATACTTGCTGCTCTTGCAGAGGACCCAAGTTCAGATCCCAGCACTCAGGTTGGGTGGCTCGCTATTATCTGTAACTCCCGCTCCAGGAGAGCTAACACTCTCTCTGACCTCTAAGGGCATTGTATACATGTGGTGCACAAACATACATACACACAGGCAAACAATCATACAGGCAAACAATCATACACACTCAATAACAATAAATCTCTTCTTTAAAGGTAGTTAATTTTGATAAAATCCAGAGGCTAATTAGAATATAGAAAAGACAATAGATTATAAACAATTTAAGGTTTCTATAATCACAATAATAATGTTACCAGATGTTGAGCTGCTACAATTTAGGTCTGGGTATTTTATTTATGTGAGGTATTTTATTATTGTTATTTGTATGTTTACTCTTACAAATAGCACTTGTCCAACACTATGTAACCATCTTTTTTTGAGACAAGGTCTTTCTGTGTAGCTAAGGTTTGCCTATAATTCATAATCCTTCTCTTTCAATCCTCCTGGGTGCTAGGATTGCAACCATACCACCATGCCTGGCCAAGGCAGCCTTCTAAACATCTGTTGCAGGGTCTCTCCAGTTAGATTAAGCTGTGCTCTGATTTGCTGGATAGCCAAGAGTAGCCTTGAGTTCCCAATCCTCCTGCCTCCACCTCCCTAGTGCTTAGATTGTGGGAGTGAGTCACCACATCTAGCTGTATAGATGCATTGAGTTCCTACGATGATCCCATGAAGTAATTGTGTTCACTTTACGAATTAGAAAATTGAACCTTAGAGAGGTGTAATAATTGGTTTAAGTCACGCGGTGAACGTTAGAGCAGGCATTTGAACTGGTCCTGACACCAGAGCCCCCTGGGAAGGACTCGAAGGTCACTATTCCTAGTGCACTTTGAAGGGAGATATTATTTCCATTTCCTGTACGAGAAGCCTAAGGTTTAGTGTGGTTCAGTAACCTGCTCGGGCCCTCACACAACTAGCAGGTGCTAGAGCGCTAGTTTGATTCTGGGCCCACCTAGCTCTAAACACCAGGCTCTTGGTAGATGAACTCTGTTTCCCTGGCATCACACACAGACCTCACCTGGACCTCTCAAGCTATGAAATGTATGAGACAGAGCTGCTCAACCCTCAGTTACATCAAAATCACCTGGGATGCGTAAAGCCACGTTAGTGGGCACTTCCCCAGACCTTCTGCTTTAGAAAGTCCGAGCTCCTGAACAAAGGCAGGTGTTCTGCTCTCTGGGACGACTTTGAAGTGTACTGGATCTGGCATGACAGCCAGTTTTAAGATTGTTTCACCCTTAAGGTAAGGAAAAAATTAAAATAAGGGCACCACATCACGGTGATGGGTCATGTAAAATAATGCACACCATGGTTACATAGCTCTAAGTAAAAAATGTAACCAAACAATTAGTGTTTCAAGGACTGAAATCTCCAAGTTAGTAAAAACCGGTTTGGTATTGCTGAATGGATTTATGTTGTATTTTTCAGGATTCCTTTCTGCATCTAGTTTTCCTCTTGAGTTTCTTCCAACAGCATTCTTTGTATCTTCTTCATGGGGATTGGCTCCACGGATGGATTTAAGTGCAGTTTGCTCTTCTTGGTGTTGGTTCATATCTTATGCACTGTGGCTATTCCTGCCTTTCTACCTCTTTGAAGGCTCAGACCTGCTCAGTCCTCGAGTCAATTCCCAAAGCGTCAGGAGGTTCTGTCTTCATTACCCGCGCCTCTGCTCCTGAACCCCAACCCATTTCGCCAGCCATTGTGGTTTCCTTCTTCTAGTCTGGTTCTCAGGGCCTGCTCTGAAGATTTAATCAGGAACAGGGTCTCCTGCCCTGGACTTACCTTTTATAACCTCTCTCACACCAATAAACAAGACAGAAACGCACCTCTATTTTTAGTTGCCCTGCTCAGGGGGATTCCTTTTTGATGAAATCGATGAAGGAAAATCCCAAAGCACTGTTAGCGCATAATCCTCCATCAGTTCTACTAAAGGTGACACTGTTTCTTCAACTGAAAACATTAGATGTCTTTGATTCTTTATCCCAGTCTCCCCATTCTTACACTTAATTTATAACAAAGTCTATTGAGTAACTCGTATCCCCCCCAGTCCTCTGTTCTGCTGCCTCTCCATTCCCAGAGCTGCGCACCCCTCACCCCCCACCCCCGCCCTCACTGCTGATGTCAGCAAGACCGTGTCATATTCATGACGGCCAGAAGCAGGGCAGAGCTGGGATCTAGAGAGTTCATCCTCCTGACTGGAGCTCGAGCTTTCACATCAACACCCCTTCACCCGGGTGGTTCAACTTCACAACAGCTTAGTCACAGCCCATTTAATCTGCACAGGATATGAGCTATGTTAGAAAATGACTCTTATCGCCAGGCCAGGTGACAGATCTACAGTTGCAGGTGCTTGGGAGCACTGAGGCAAGAGGATGGGAAGTTCAAGGCCATCCTGGGCCTTGTTTTAAAATGGAGAACAAAATAAGAAATGACTGGAGACAGCTCAGTAGAAAGTACTTGCCCAGCATGTATGAAGCCCTAAGTTCACACACACACACACACACACACACACACACTCTGCTTGTCAAACACTTGTGTGCTTGATATAATCACTTAAAAGAAAATGTCATGGTCAGACATGGTGGCACATGCCTTTAATCTCAGCCCTTGGGAGGCAGCAGCAGGTGGATTTCTATGAGTTTCAGGCTGGCCTGGTCTGCATACTGAATATCAATGTTATTATAATTCTTAAGAAAAAAACAGTTAAGAATCTGTGGAAATGAAAAGGGTGGATGTATTAACTGTCTCTGTCTCTGTCCTTCTCTGTCACTGCTCCCCACCCCGTGTGTGTGTGTGTGTGTGTGTGTGTGTGTGTGTGTGTGTGTGTGGTGAATGTGATAGGCCCCTATCTTCAGATATGTCTTGCACTTGGGTTATACATTCTGTTTTGAAACTGAGAACAGTAGAAAAGCAGCCACTCGGCCTGGTAAAAATTCTCGAGAATGAGTGGCTTTAGTAGCATCAGCAAAGACAGACTGGTGTCCTGCCGCAGGCCGCTGGTTTGGATAATCACATATAGGTAAGACATTAGTTTAAGGCATGTGTTAGTTTTGTCCCTGTGATTGAGCACAGACTACATGTGAATATGGTACTCTGTGTACACATGTAATTATCAAAGAAAATGAAAACAACATAAGACTGAACACTCTCAGGGCACATAAATTCGTCTTGAAATACACACCTCAAAGGGTTTACCAGCACTCTATTTATAGTTTGTCACCGTGTTACACAAAACCCTGAAGTCTCTTGGAGACCTTCTCCAGTGGAGTTTCAATGGATTCTTTGGATGCTTCCAGAGTCAGAGGTCTGGAGCTCCTGATGTGCTGGACAAACATGGTCACTGAAGATCACCTGTGAGAGACTTCAGAAAAATTTTTGTTAAATCTTTTGATTTTTTTCTCACTCTATCACATTATTAAATGCTGGAAAACTATCCGTTCACCCACACGCTTTTTCTAACACTCATTGGGTCCTGCAAGAGGTTGCTCACCAAATCAACTAATGACTAGCAATACTATATTTGGCAAAATCTGCGACTATCAGAACCATTTAAAGCAGTGGGAAAATATCACTACTCATGTGACATGTAAGAGCAGTTTAACTTCTAAAGGAAAATTCTTGTTTTGTATTTATTTGTTTGCTTATGACTTTGAGCAGGGTCTTGCTATTTAGCCCAGGCTGGCCTAGAAATAGCAGCCCTCCTGGTTCAGCTTCCTGACTGCTGAGATTATAGACACGCCACCAAGTCGAGCTGTTTTCTTACACTTCTGCCTTCTTCATGAGAAGAAGGAAATTTTACCATGTATTTGTATCTCTCAATAGTCACTAACATGTGAAATTCTTTGAAAGGAATAGTGGCCAGGAATAGTGGTGTGCACCTTTAATCCAACCTTCAGTGAAGCACTTGGGAGGCAGATACAGGCAGGTCTCTGTGAGTTCAAGACCAGCCAGTTCTATATAGTGAATCCCAGGTCAACCAAGGCTGTATTGTGAGACTCATGGGAGGGGGTGGCGAGTTACACTTTGCTACTTTTGAGTGTAGAAATCCCCCGTGGGGTTGTAAGAATGTGCTAACGTGTCGGGTTCTCGGTGGTGCTGGAGATTGGGCCTAGGCCTTTTGTACATGCTAGATAAGCACTCTGTCAACTGGCCTGGATATCCAGACCTTTTATCGTTTTGTTTCATTTGGTTTTGTTTTTGAGACAGAGTCTCACACTGTGGCACAGGCTGTCCTGGAACTCACTATAGCCCAGATTCGTGACCATCCTCCTGTCTCAGCATCTGAAATGCTGGGATTACCAAACCCAGCAGAAATATCTTTGAAGAGCCACCTATCTCTGGCTCCTTCCTTCATTCCTGGCAGTACTCTTGGGGGCGCTCTTATGAGGTGAACAAAGGGTACACTGGCAGATGGCTTGTTCACTACCACTCATACTTCTTTGTAGGAACAATTTGAATATACTTTGTATTTCCCAAATTACAAAATATATTGCCTTTGTCGAAATCCCTAAAACAAGACAACAGAAGGGCTTGGAAAGAGACCACATATCTATCCGACCCCACCCCGTATACAACCATGTAGTATAGTGTCCATCTTATTGGGTGCTGTATAGTGTGCTACGTGTCATCTGTATAGTACAGTATAACATGAATCTATGTGCGTTCTCTGGCTTGGCTTTAGGCGCATGTGGCTGATACAGTTATGTAAGTAAGGCCCCATGCTTAGTTAAATGCTCTTCTGTCACCATCTTGAAATACTTAGTTTTTGAACAAGGGCTCCACATTTTCATTTTGTACTGGTTCTTGCAAATTATGTTGTCTGCCTAGTATGGTGTACTGTATAATCTTTTGAGATTATTACAACTTTTTTTCCATGCATTGCTTCAATTTTTAAAGAAAATGCCTATATAGTGTTTCTATTTTAAATGTAAATAAGCACTATAAATGCAAATAGGGTCATATTGTGTACCATTTTGCCACCTGCCTTTACATTTAGTGACATTTCTCCCCGTTTTGTAGTTTGCAGTGGCTAAAGAACACTCTGTTATGTGGCTAGCTGTAATTTGTTTAATCACTCTAGCTGTCTCCCACTGATGTGCCTTTGATAACAGAGCAAGCACGCTTTAGTTCCTGTTTTGTACTTGCCTCACTAACTCCCTAGGATACATTTCTAGAAGTCGAGTTGCTGAGTCAAAGGATGTGACTGTTTCAAAGTGTGAGACACATGACCTGATTGTCTTTCAGAAAGACTGTACTAGGTTAGACCACTCCAGTTCCACCAGCTGTGCACAATCATGAGTGTTGCCCTGCACGCTAACTGGCCGAAATAACTCGGACTTCAACTCTGTGGATCTTGCCTGCCTCCTCTTTCTAATGGTCTTAGCTTGCTAGGATACCACTGATTCTTCTAACTTGAAATGGCGGTCCCTTGAGTTAAACATCTTGCTGCTTTTGTTGTGAGTACCTTTTGGGTAGAGATTTTTGGGGTCCTTCCTGGCAAATATGTGAAACATTATGCTAAGCCCCCCAGATGGTCTTTTAAGGCAACATGTTTTTGATTTCCACAGTCTGCGTTCAAGGGTGCTGTGAGTGTTGACAGTGACTCCCAAAGAGGAATCTACTGGCTTGTTCTTTTTGGGCTTTTTTGAAACATGGTTTCATGTAGCCCGGGGAGCTTTCATCTCAGTATGCAAGTGCGGATGACCTTGAACTCCGGATCTTCCTGCCTCCAACTCCCAATGCAAGATTACAAGTGTGGCACCAAAGCCAGACCTCTTCTGCTGTTAACACCCAGTCATTACATTCTAACTTTGCAACACTTTCCGAGCTGTAAAAGAACAGTACAGAGTCCCCTGCACTGCACACCAGTATTCCTCAGACCATGGCGTCTTATTAGTCAGTTTTCACATCCTCACCGGCTCTGAACTCTGAGAAGAAATCCTTCACATCCTTACTGAGCTACCTCTCTTGTAGGGGTAATCTACTGCAAATGCGTCAACTCATAATCATAGAAGAAAAGACACGAATTATTCTGTATGTACACTATTTAAATGTCATCATTTTTCTCCAGTTCATTGAACAAAGTTGAAAAAAAAATCTGATCAAGGGTTCAAACCAGGGCCACTTGCTTTAGTAGTAGGCGTTTCCTCCTTCCCTCTCCTTTTGAGTCATACTCTTGTGGAATATTAGTTGAAGATGTGTTACATTTGTCTATGCTGTGGAATATTTGTTTAATGATGCAGAGATGTGTTGCATTTGTTTAACACTGTGAAGCTGTGTTACTGTGCCTGTCTAAAACACCTGATCGGGCTAATAAAGAGCTGAACGGCCAATAGCTAGACAGGAGGGGGCTGGGCGAGGCTGCCAGGCAGAGAGAATAAATAGAAGAATGAGAGGAGCAGGGAGTGAGAAAAGGAGAGGAATCTTGATGCCAGGGGCCAGCCACCCAACCAGCCACGGAGTAAGAAGGAAAGAAAGACATAGAATATACAGAAAGGTAAAAGCCCAGAGGTAAAAGATAGATGGGATTTTTTTTTTGGTTAATCTTTTTATTGTGGTTTTTTTTTAAGTTTTTTTTTTCATTTTACATACCAACCACAGTTCCCCCTCCCTCCCCTCCTCCCCCATCTGCTCCTCAGAGAGGGTAAGGCCTCCCATCCCATGGGGAGTCAACAAAGTCTGGCTTATCAAGTTGAGGCAAGACCAAGCCCCTCTCCCCTGCATCGAGCACGGTATCCCTCCATAGTGAATGGACTTCAAAAAGACAGTCCATGCACCAGGGGCCCCACAAACTGACCAAACCACACAACTGTCACCCACATTCAGAGGGCCTAGTTTGGTCCCATGCAGGCTCCCCAGCTGTCAGTCCAGAGGCCCTGAGCTCCCACTAGCTCGGGTCAGCTGTCTCTGTGGGTTTCCCCATCATGAGCTTGACCGCCCCCCCCCACCTCCGCTCATATAATCCCTCTTCCCTCTCTTTGACTGGACTCCAGGAGCTCAGCCCAGTGCCTACCTGTGGATCTCTGCATCTGCTTCCATCAGTTACTGGATGAAGGCTCTATGATGACAGTTAGGGTAGTCACCAATCTGATTACAGAAGAAGGCCAGTTCAGGCACCCTCTCCACTACTGCTAGGAGTGTTAGCTGGGGTCATCCTTGTGGATTCCTGGGGGTTTCCCTGGTACCAGGTTTCTCCCTAACCCCAGAATGGCTCCCTCTATCAAGTTATCTCTTTCATTGCTCTCCCTCTCTGTCCCTCCCCCAAGTAGACCATCCAGTTCCCTCATGTTCTCATTCCCCACCCCCTCCAGTTTACCCAGGAGATCTTATCTGTTTCCTCTTCCTAGGGTGATCCATGCATTAGACACGATAATTTAAATTAAAAAAAAAAAACTGGCTAGAAATAAGCCAAACTAAGGCTGGCCAGGCATTCCTAAGTAAGAATAAGTCTCCATGTGTTTATTTGGAAGCTGGGTGGCAGGCCCCCAAAGAGGTTAAAAAACAAAAACAAAAACAAACTACATCCTATTTTTTCAAATAAGTCATAGAATGATGTAAAAAGATACTTAGGCAGCTGATGGTCCACAACTCTTGGCTTGGTTGAATTTTTGCTTGTTTGAGTTGCTTATTTTTGTATTTTCATGTCTAAAACTAATCAAAAGTTTTTTTCAAGGAAAAAAAATAATACTCAACAGTTTAGAGAAGTGGCATTTAACTATGTATAGTAGAAATTTGCAATAGTAAATTAAGCTCTGAAAAATGAAAAATCTTTGTTGTTCATTTATTTACTGCCAGGTCCCACCCGACCTGTTGAACAGTACTGAATAGGGGAGCGAGGATTGAGAAATAATAGATAGGAAAAATAGAGATGTAGACCTAAAAGAAAAAGATAGAGACACAGGATAGCTTTGGGAGGGCTCTGAGTCAATCATCAGCAGCAGCAGCAGGGCAGGTTAGCTCAGCAGGAAGAGAGAAGGCCAAACAGACAAGAGTTGATAATCTCCTGTCTGTCTTGCCCCTTTTATCTGAACTGCCTCTGAAGATGCTCACAGTTAGGGTGGTCTTCACACACCACTGAAGGCAATCGGAACAGTTCTTCAGGTAAGGCTCCCTACTCAGGTGCTACTAATCTGTGGCAAGTTAACACTAAAGTCAACCATAAACCACCCCCTCACTCCCCCACCCACTGGGAGCAAACTCAGATCCACACACTTGCAAGGTACCTACAGAACCATCTCACTGGCCACTCTACAGTTTTCTTTAAAACAGCAGCAACAACAACAACAACAGTCTAGCTATATATCCAAGCTGGCCTGAAGTTCACACTACCTCTCCTTCATTCTGAGTGCTGGGATTATAGGGGTCCACCACTGTGGCTGACTTTGAATCTCTTGACTTTTAAAAATGAATTTAACAGAGGGTGGGAGAGAATGGGTTTAAAACTATAAGTGTTGAGTAATTTTATATGTGAAACTGACTTTAAGTGCAAAGCATCCATTTTAGAATGTTGTGACTGCTTCAGTAGAGAATGAAGCCAAAATATCAAGTCCTGTGTTTTCAATCCAGACTACAGTGTCTTACTACATTAACTACAGTTTTGTAAAAGAGGGCTAATTATTTTTTAGAAGCCAAAAACCATAATTTCACAAGTGGCAGCAAGTGTCACAATATACGAAGGAGACATTATGCTCGTGTGGAAACTCACCCACAGTTTATTGGAACAGTCTTTTGTAATGGCACATATACATTACTATAATCAGAGTTTCACCATTAGGAGAGTATAAGGAATATGTCTAAGAAATGGATACTGAAAGAGGCTCAGTGGTTAAGAGCACTTGTTGATCTTCCCGAGGACCCAGGTTCAGTTCCCAGCATCCATATGGTGGCCCACAACCATCTGTAACTCCAGTTCCAGGGGAACCAATGCCCTCCTCTGGCCTTTGCGGTTACTAGGCAAGCAGGTGGTGCACATACACACATGCAGGCAAAACACTCATGCACATAAACCTAAAAAGGATTTTTTCCCCCCAAAAAAAACTATAATAGGAGAAATGGATGTAAAATTAAAACAGTCTTCTACAAGGTGTGTAATTTTTAAAGGCTTGTTCAATGTGACTATTGTTTTCCTAATACAAAATAAGAAAATCAAGCTCAGGAAAATCTATCCAGCTGGTTCCTATGTTCTCGTGTGTATCCATCAGTGAGGGTGAGGCTGACTCCGCCTGTCTCTTGAAGCTCTTAGAACTGTACCCTTGTGCTGGTTTACCCTCTAACCTGGGCTCCCTCTCAGAACACTTCACCGTGGTTAGGCATTATCTGTGGTTTGTCTAAAAATGCCTTAAAGTTTTCAATTTGGCCTAAATGTTTATTATGAGGGCCTTTTTCTGATGTGGCCCCTTTGGAAAGCTGAGAAAATTTAGCTCTTTACTCTGATAAACGCAGCCGAAGGATGTTGGTTAGAGTGGTTTTAATGTGTGTTTGCTTTTATGAACTGACATTCATTGTCCTGTCCAGTCGCCTTCAAGTCTCTAATGCCTCTTAGTAGTAATTCGGGGAAAATTTGAAAAGGAGATTAAAAAGAGACATGCCTGTTGAAATTGCAGCTCTACTGTTCATCTCACCAGAACACTGGGCAGCTCAATCTTCCAGCCTCTGTTTTCTCATCTATAAAGTGGTTTATACTAATGACAAGGTATAGTTTTGTTGTTGTTGTTTTTTGCTCTTTGCTCTTTTAGGGGTCCCACCACCAGCTACCAAATAAATACATGAAGACTTATTCTTACTTATGAGTACCCGGCCTTAGCTTGGCTTGTTGCTAGTCAGCTTTCTTAAATTATCCCATCTACCTTTCTCTATTTCTGTATATCTTTTCTTTCCTTCTTATTCTGTGTCTGGCTGTATGGCTGGGTAGCTGGCCCCTGGCATACTCTCCTCCTTTTCTTGCTCCTCCTCCTTCTCTTATTCTCCATTTATTCTCTCTGCCTGCCACCCCTGCCTAGCCCTCTCCTGCCTAGCTATTGGCCGTTCAGCTCTTTATTAGACCAATCAGGTGTTTTAGACAGGCAAAGTAGCACAGCTTCACAGAGTTAAACAAATGCAACATAAAAGAGTGCAACACATCTTTGCATCATTAAACTAATATTGCACAGCATAAAAGAATGTAACATAGCTTTAACTGATATTCTGCAGCAACAAGGTATTCACCAAATCCTTTTACAATGTTGACAATAACAGTGACTCTCTCTGGTGGTGGGAGGGAAGGTGCTTTGCCCTTTCTGGGACAGGACAAAGTCTGAAATAATTCCCTAGATGCTGAATGTGTGCTTGTGTGTGAGTGTGTACACTAGATTGGACAGGTACACATAAAGTGTATTCCCAGCCCTGCCATAGACTTTCCAAACTGTTGTACACAGGTCACGCCCATCCATCTTTGTGAAAACACATGGCCACAAACTGTTCAGGGTAACCACATTGATGTTTAAGCTATATACAGAGGTTATAGGTCACCCTAGATAACGCTCCTACCCCTATTTTTTGTTTATTGTTCAGAAGCAAAAAAAAAGTTACAGTTAACAAAAAGTTAAAGTTAACAGATTTTTAAAAAGTTTTTATTTCTTTTTATGGTGTTTTGCTAGCATGTATGTCTGTGTGAGGTATTGGAACCTCTGGAACTGGAGTTATAGACAGTTGTGAGCTGCCATGTGGGTGCTGGGAATTGAATACAGGTCCTCTGGAAGAACAGTCAGAGCTTTTAACTGCTGAGCCATCCCTCCAGCCCCAAAGTTAACAGTCTTAAAAAATGTCTTTGCCAATAAGTTATTTTAATTTTATTTTTAAATTAAATTCATTTACATGTGTGGTGTGGATGTGCACATGCCATGGTGTGTGTGTGGGGGTGTGTGGCTGTCAGAGGGCAACGTGCAGGAGTCGGTTATCTGCTTCTACTACTCCAGTACCAGGGATCAGACTGGTTGTCATGCTTGACAGTGAGTACCTTTAACAAAGGAGCCATCTCGGTGGCCCTATTTTAATTTTCTTAAAAGTTATTTTGTTTTATTCTCCCCTCTGAGTGTGTGCACTTATGTGCATTTTGCTGTGTGTGCAAGCGTGTTTGTCCATGCAGATACACACGTACCTGGTGTGTGTTACATGTATATGTGTCTATGTGTATGTGCACCTGCACATGTGTGTGTGGAGTCCAGAGAACGACATCTTGCCTCTTCTGTCATCAGGTCACCTCATTTTTGAGACAGAGTCTCTTCTTTGCCTAATGCTCATCTACTGCCGGACTCTGGCCAGCAAGTACTGTCCCCCAGGTCTCCTGCCTCTGCCTTTCGGTGCCGGGATCACAGGCACATACCTCCGCATCAGGCTTTGTGCATGGCACTGGCCATCCAAACCCAGGCCCTCGTGTTTGTACAGCAAAGCACTTTACCACAGAGCCATTTCTCTAGTCCCAGTAAATTCTTTTAAGATTCTGTATCGCTTAGTTCTTTTCCTTGAACCAATGTGGAGCTGAAGGACAGAAAACAAACATAAGTCACATTTCTGTGACTGTGTAAGTCTTAGGTTCTGATCTGAACTTCAGATCAACTTCTGGTGCGGAGTTTGAAGGCCTGTTTCGACATACCTCATGAAGGAAGAAAATGACCTACGGTTCTTTGCCCACTACTCTTTAATAGGTTAAGTCACTAGTGCAACTGAGCCACAGGGACTCAGCATTATCAATTTACCTAATTCGAATTTCCAGGTGATTTGGGTCCTGGATCTAAGGTGAGTGAGTGCATGTCCATTGTTTCCTGACTTTTTCCTACTGTATGACTTAATTCCTTCCTAAGTTACATAGATTTTTCTGTTGTTTCATTTCAGTACGTTTGCATTGCTCATGGTATTCATTGGAGCTTAGCAGTTAAGAAAAAAAGATACAGTTTAGCCAAATTCCTTTCAGCCCTCACTTAGTCTCCTGTTCTATTTCCTGCTTCTTGTGCTCTTAACAAAAAGTCATCTGGGTGAGATCAACATTTTGATGAAAAAGAGACAGGAATTTTGAGGAGTTTGGTTTATTTTTGGTGTCATGATGCTGGGAACACACAGAATTAACTTGTTCCCGGTGAGCAGATAGATGTTCAGCTTTGTTTTTACATAACAGAATTTTGAAGTGAGAATATGCGCATGTTCTGTGGGACTGTGGGGAGGGTCCAAGCGAAGAACAGCTTAGGAGGTGTGGTTCTTCGTGTAGATGTCTGGGTGTCACTTTTGTGGTTTGTGGTGATTGTAAGATCATACACGTGTGATAGGAACAGAGACATAATGATGTAGTGGGTAGATGTTCCAGCTTTGACCTTGAAACACTGCCCCTAGTGTGGCAGCAAGTAACTGCCACATCTGCCTATGACCTGCCCCTGGGGTGTGGCCAAGAGGAGACAGGCCCCTGAAGACCTGAGATGTGTATGTGTTCACTCTCTTAGCTACTCATGGTCCTGGAGGCTCGATTTGCAGACCAAGTCAGAGTTCCCTGGAGAACTACACTGGACTGTACCTCATCTCTCCCAGATCCTGTAATTGACCCCTTATTGGTTGTAAGTTACCCCTGAAATAAACCTCTTTTAATTACCAGATAAACTACGTGTGATTGCCTTGTTAATTATAGCAATATAAAGAAAATAAAACAGATTACCCAGTGCAAACTAACCCTCCTCGCAGACCTATTTCCAGTCATGCTGGTTCCCTTCTGAGGAGAACCATGGCTCAGGAGCTATGAATGATGAACAAGTGTGAATTGCCCCCCACCCCTCAGCCTTCCTCCTTCCTTCTGCTCTCCTTCCTCCCTCCCTCCTTTCCTTTTTTTTCCTTTCCTTTTTGTTGTTATTTTGTGTGTGAGACAGGGTCTTACTGTGTAGCCGTGGCTGGCCTGGAATTCTCTATATACACCAGGCTGTCCTCCGAACCACAGAGCTCTGTCTGCTTCTGCCTCCCCAGTGCTAGGATTAAAGGTGTGTACTACCATACATGACTCATCAAACTCAGTTTTAGTCTTTTAAATTGTATGCGTATTGGTTATTTGCTTGCCTGTATGTCTGTGTATCACATGTGTGCTTAGTGCTGAGGAAGCCAGAAGGTATAGGATCTGCTGGAGATGGAGTTATTGACAGTTGTGAGCTACCATGTGGCTTCCGGGAACTGAATGTTGGGCCTTTAGAAGAACTGCAAATAGTCTTCACCACTGAGCCATATTTCCAGCATCTCAAGGGAATTAAATAGATAAATAAATAAATAGTAAAGCAAACCTCTGCATGGTGGCCCATGTTTATAACCCGAGTGCTAGAGAGGCTAAGGTAGAAGGGTTGCTCTGAGTTCAAGATCAGCCTGGGCTACAGAGTTTGACTCTGTCTCAAACTCTCCCCTCCCCCAAGGTGAGAGAAACTTCTGGAAGAAGGGTATATTAAACAAAACAAAACAAAAGCTGTAAGGGCTGGAGGATGGGAGGAGCATTGTGAAATGTCGTCTTTGGGACATGACGTGGGCTTACACTCCTGAACTCACTGCTGCTGTGGTTACCTCCACAAGATCAAGCCAACAAGATTTTTCAACATTCTAGTAGGCGATTGGACTAGGTAGAAAAAAAAAAAGACTTAAACCAAAGGAGTTGGGCTATAAGCCTCGGCACTTTTGCAAGGAGCCGCATGGCATTTATCTCCTCAGAGTGATCATTGGTGTGACTAACACATAAAGGGAAAACGACCCAAGGTTTAGAAATGATTTTGCAATAACATTTAGT
>CABHPH010110988.1:0-19378 GCA_902168325.1 Peromyscus nudipes
TTTTTTGTCTGCATTTTGATCAGTTGGTGGATCTCTGTAGTAGTCTCCATCTGCTGCCAAAAGAAACTTCTTTGATGAGGTGTGCCATCTGAACTTTTCTGTAAGCATAAAGATACATATTTAGAATACAGTAGAAACTATGTTGATTTGGGAAATGTCAGTATAGGTTCTTCTCTAGAGTCTATGACCTTTCCAGCCATGGGTAGCTGGCTATGTCTACAGTATCAGATATAAATTCCTTCTTATTGAGCTGGTATTAAGTCCAGTTAGAAAGCTGTTGCTTACCCCCAAGATATAAGTGCCACTGCTGTACTACTGGGGATATCTTGCCAGGCTGGTCATTATTGTGATTCATAGGCTTTGCAACTGGGTAAGGCTATTGATTGATTTCTCAGGTATTTTGGTTGCTGTAGTGGTTTGGCAGAAAATGCCCCCCAAAGGGGTTGGCACACTTAGGAGGTGTGGCCTTGCTGGAGGAAGTATATCACTGTTGGGGTAGGCTTTGAGGTCTTTTTTTCACAAGCTTCCCTCAGTGTGACTTCCTGTCACCTCCAAATCAAGATGTATGGACTGTCAGCTCCAGCACCACATCAGCCTGCATGCCTTCATGTTCTCTGCCATGGACTGAACCTCTGAAACTGTAAGTGAGCCGCCCCAATTAGATGTTTCCTTTATAAGAGTTGCCATGGTCATGGGGTCTCTTCACAGCAATAGAAACCCTAACTAAGACAGAAGTTGGTACGAGGAGTGGTGTTTTTGTTATGATAGGTCTGACCATGTTTTTGTTTGGAGGGATTTGGACTTTGGTACTTTGGGTTATGAAAGCAGTGGAATGATTTAAGCAAAGATGAATGGGCCATACAAGTATGAGCACGAAAGACAATGGTGTTAAGTGTTATTTGTACTGTTCAGGGCTCACTGAAGGGGTTTCAGAGAAGAATTTTAGTATGTTGCCTAGAGATCATTCTTGTGATATTTTGGTGAAGGAAGTGGCTGCATTTTGTCCTTGTCTGAAGAGCCTCCTGAGGCTAACATGAAGAGTTTTGGATTAATTCCACTGGCAGAAGAAATCTCAAAACAGCCCAGTGTAGACTCTGTCGTGTGGTTATTAGTGTTAACTCTGATGAAGATTTATAATGAAAAGGAGCAAGCTGAGAAAGGAAAAATATTTGAGGAGAAAAGGAGTACCAGGAAGTGGAATGGAACTAAATTCTTTGTTCAAGGAGATCAACAGATTAAGAAATGAAATAAAGGCAGTGGTGATCTCAGGGCAAGATCCCACCCAGCTAAGTTTCCAACTTATGGAAATGAATTGAAGAAAAGTTTAGAGTTGGGTGTGGTGGTTTATGCCTTTAATCCCAGCACTGAGAAGGCAGAGGCTGGCAGATCTCTGAGTTCAAGGCCAGCCTGGTCTAAAGAACAAGTTCAAGGATAGCTAAGCTTAGGCAGTAAAGGAAAACAGAAAGCTGGTGAAGATATAATTAAACAAGGGGGGTGTGTTCCAGCCCCAGTAAGCAGCAGAACTTGGCAGTTTGAGTCATGTTGTTCTGGCTTTAGGGTTAAGAATAGAAGAAACAGGTTATAGAAGCTGCCTCTGTGCCTAAGGACAGCTGGTGAGGCCAGGAATGTGTCAGGGGTGTCCCTGAATGGAGGCCTAGTAAAAAGGCCATTGGGTGAAGCTATGAAGTTGCAGCTTGGATTGTCTTGGAGAACCCAAGATGTTAGAGATGCCAGACATGGGATACCTGCAGAGGAGATCTGCTAACAGGGAGTGGAACCAGGTCAAGAGAAAGAAGTGTGTTGTAGTCAACAAAGCTGACAAGAGTTGGAGATGTGGAGAGTGTTTTGATATCAGACATGGAGATGCAGAGTTTAGAGTCTACCCAGCTGGTTTTCAGTCTTGCTTTGGTCCTCACTATGCTCCCTTCTCTGTGTTTTGAATGGTAATGTATATCCTGTGCCATTACAGGTTGGAAGTGTGTGATCAGCTTTTTGATTTTGATTTTTACAGAGTGATTACAGTTAAGAGATTGCCATGTGTCTCAGAAGAGACTTTGGAATTTGAAACAAGTTTGAGACTATTGTAGATTTTGGGGACTTTTGAAGTTGGACTGAATGCATTTCTGTATTGTGATAAGCCTTTGGGGGCCAGAGAGTGAAGTCACAGGGATGTAAAAGTATCTAATACATTTCGAGCGGGGCAAATTATGTCAGACACATTGACTCCTAAGGATGGTGAAGAAGCATACTCTTCTTCATGTGGACCTTTGCCTGCAGTATGAGTGCAGGTTTGTACCCTGTAGCATAAGAATTATGATGTTATTTTGTGGCATTCTCATACAATTTTTAAAAATGCTTGCCAACTCTATGACTGTATAACCAACAACTGAAACTACTGACGAGAAGAGAGGCATTTCCAGGTAGGTGTGGCTGAGCAATGCAGCCTTCGCTTTCAATTTTATTCTTAGCAATTATAGGAGTATCACACAGACCAGCTTTGGCTCCATGTTTTCAGTCTGGTTCACCTCTGCCTCCAGGCACTGCAGGACACTCTGCAGTCCTTCCTCAGGCCTTTCACTTTCTACAAGCTTCCAGGAGGCAGTCAGGTAGATGCTGACTGTCTTCCACAGCATTATAATTAAAGTCCACCAGTCAACCCGCATGAAGTCTACTGTACAGTCTCTTCTTTGCTGTTTGCACAGAAGGAGTGACCCAAAAGGAAGTCACATGGGAAAAGATGGCTGTATTGACCAATCATGATTGAATGTCTTTGTTTTGATAAATCACATGATTGTGAGAACATACTGTTGGGGCAGTGCCCTCAAATAATGTAGAATATGGTCATGGTTGGAGTCCTTGTCAGGGCCTTGGGAAGGTCTGGGAAATGGAGGAAGTCCCAACATCCTCAGCTTCATGGAGAATACATTTTTGTTCTTGCCCATAGAGGGGTGAGAGAGGAGACTAGATAGACAGGGAGACAAATGACAGCAGGATGACACTAGTCACTCTCATTAGATGGGAATCTTGTGTCTTACACATTCCTTTCTCATGCCCAAGCTGCACTTTTAAAGCCCCTTTATAACTTATGAAGGAAATTCTTTATCTAAGAGAAATACGTAAATCAGCTTATTATTCTCTTTAAGTTTTAGGCCTTAATCCTAAACCTAGTTATTATGTATATCCCGAGAACAATGTAACATCAAAAGACACCAAGTCACAAAGTCACATTGCAGCTGTTAAGACAGCTCAGGGCAAGTCTTTCTCTCACTCCAGCTCTTGAATGTATCATCCTTCATAAACACCAACTTTGTCTGATACCGATTCATCTTGAGATTCTTTTCTGTGGTGTAAGCCATGTTTCTGGCTACATTCAGTAGAGGCCTCTAGACAGCTGGCAACATCTTCCACACCAAGTGTCAGGTAAGAGTTCTGTGTATGAGAAGAGAAGGTACAGACATAAAGTGATGGAGGAAAGGAGGAAGGGAGGGACGGAAGGACAGATGAAGGAAAAGATAGAGAGAGATTGGTTTCTGGAGAAAATGTATTAGGTTTTGAGGCTCCTATGGGTCATCTGAGTAAAAATGATCACCTCTGGACACGAGCTTCTCCCTCAGTGAGGAATCTGCCAGAGAGGAGGAGGCCAGGGGCAGGGATGAACTCTCCAAAAGAAAGAGCATGTAGTGTAGGATTTAGGGATATGAAACAAAATGCTGTCCTACACCACATCAAAGACACAGAAGATAAGGGGCATGTAGGAGAGGTGAGGAAGAGGGACTTGGTCAAAGTGCTGGGAAAAGATTTGTCCCCAGCTTTCCCCCCCTGAACATGAGCATGGTCTTAGAGAAGGATGTGCCCAGACAGTTTTCAAGGAATGCTCCATAGCTGTTGTAGCCCAAATGGTCCAAACATGCTTTATGTTTTATAGTTGAAAATAATTTTCCATGTTGGTTTCATGTGTCTATTGTACTGATAATTTAGAAGGAAAAATTGCTTCTATTCTCTTCTGGTTTTTCCTTCCAGGTGACTTACAGAAATGCAAAAGCACAGAGCTCTCAGTATTAGATGCAAGCATTCCATACAACACACAGAGAACACATTTAAATATAAAATGTGAAGATTTTACCTACAGTTTTCTGATCGCTGCGTCTCTATGACCTATAACAGAGAACATGTGTATTTACTAATATTAACTCTTAGTCTAGTTAGATTTATGTTGAACTCTATTTAGATAAACATATAAATCACTATCTCAATTAACCAGCCAGACTAAAATTGCATAAATTAATACAAGAAATGTCCTTATCATTGTTCATATCTACCATGGGTCACTGAGAGTTGTGCTCCACGAGTTCACTCAGGGATCCAGGCTAATTTACCTTCTTGAACCTTTGTCATCCAAACACTTGGCTTCCCTTTCTAGGAAAAGGGTGTGTGTGTGTGTGTGTGTGTGTGTGTGTGTGTGTGTGTGTGTGTGTGTTCTCTGTCACATCCTGGTTCTGAAATCCTGAAATGCTTTGCCTCAGAAGAGACACTATTTGGATCCACAGCCCCGAACCAGGATGAGCTATGCAGTCACATCTAACTGCATGGAAGGATATGTCTGTATATGGCAAACACCACCTGCCTCTGTCACACTTCATATAAATCCAGAGACCTAAAAGCTAATTTAGAAGGTGAGAAAACATCAGCAAACTAATAATAGATGACTTATGAGTCATATTAACAAGTATTACTAAAATGTTTTCCTTAAAATTATCTAAACAAAGTGAAATAGAAAGGCACCTATATGATTTTCCAGTGTCTGGTTTGATCAGAAGCAATTTATTTTCAAACTAGTTGTAATATCATGTTGGCGTTATGTTATGTATTTTCTGATATCAGTATAATTAAGAATAACTAGACCGTTTCTATTGTTGCTTTCATATGAAAATAAGAAAAATTGTAGCCATAATGAGCTACTTTGCCTTTGCTATAAATCCCCATCTTGGCATAATTAAAATATGTCACAATATACTTCCAGCCTTTCTTTCTGTGCTAACTGTACACAGAGAGAAAACATGATCACTTATAAAGAACCGGATTTCAACAAAAGCTTAAATTTACCATTTTTCTCATTAAATTCTATAATGAAATTATTAGACTATGAATTGTTAAATTTCCTCCTTTTGCTATATGATGCAACTTTTATTTCTTTTGCACTAAAAGTATCCAATAATACCTTTCCTAATTTGGAATTTTTGATTTAGAGAAAATAAAGCTCATATATAAGTTTTTTTCTTGGAATAGTTCTGTTCTCTCTCTTTGTCTCTCTGTCTCTGATTCTCTGTCTCTCTCTCTCTTTATCTTCAGGTTACATTTCACAGGCATGATAGAAAGCAATATTTTTCTCTATGCTGAAATTTTTTTCTTATCCTTGGAAGAAATTTTAATGTTGTTATAATTTTCTTAGATTCCTATTATTTTGCCGTAGTATGATTTTTAAGTGTTGCCAGTTTTTGTAGCACACTAGTTTCTCCCTTACAAACAGATTATGTTTAAAAATAAGATGAGTAATTAAATCACAGCTTGATCCTAGCAGCATCTTGTTCCTTGGTGCTGAATTGATAAGTCATCACTTATAGTATGTAAGAAACATGTGCTATGCCATTTCCCCCCTGGTCAGAACATATCATGTCTCAAGTAGACTTTTTAAAAAGACATTTTTGAGAAACAGTTATTTAAAGTGGGGTTGTACATTTTATATTAGAAATTCAGGAGAAACTTTACCTATAGTCAATTTTTCTATAATCTCTGAGCATCATTTTAAAATTAAAAATGTAATTGTTCTGTAGGGTGTATAGACATTGTAGAACACTAACTTCACAAGTTTATCAAAAATATGAGAAAATATGTCTCCACAGGAAAGTTAATGTCTCAAGAATCCCTCTGTTTGCCAATGACAGCCAGCTAATATCTGCTTAACGGTAGTAAGAAGTGGGAGCAGTGGTGGGCAGTGGAGGGCCAGAGGTCACTCCTTACAAAGCCACACAGTACCAGTTCACATATGTCTAGTTTGTTACCCTCAATACAGGCCGACTTAGTGCCTTGGGCGTGATGCCTTTCGGTTACAAAGTGTCTGATGGTCTTGAAACTTAAAAACAGCTGTGGGGATAAAAAGTGGAATGAATGGCAGAATAAAAATGCTTAGATAATTAAAATCTTACAGATATATACCAGCATGTAAAGAATATTAAAAATGATTTCACTTTGGTCACAGTACATGAAGAAATTGAATTTGTACTGACCATGAAGTTTGCTCCATGTGGGCTTGCTTTCATAGTACCAGAAAGTTTTGGTAGGCTGCAGGGGGGAAAGGTCACCATCCTACCCAGCTATGAACTCTGTGAACTACAATAACGACAACTATGGCAAGATATTCCATGGGTGCAATAGTGGCCTGGATGTTATGGGGGCAACCAACGACTTTCTGTTTGTATTAAAGGCCCACTCCACACTTGCTTGGTATTGTTGATCTGGCCATGGTCTGAGAGCTTATAGGCCCCAGGGGTGAACCTACTACTATTATTTTGCTAAATGGACATAGTATCAAATTGCCTCTTAAATTTGTATCTGTGCCCATCCACAAGTGCAGTTGTCAGACCTCATCAGGTAAATTTCTTTGTGTGGTGGGCAGTGGTTAAGGCAAAAACTCACAATTGGCACAGTGCAGACAAGAAATGCCACTGGAGTGATGGGCCACAAATGGGATATCTCTAGCATCATCTGCGACCAAGGCTCAGGGACCATAATGAAAGAGGAGGAAGAAAGGTTGTAAGAGCCAGAGACTGGGTGGGACCAAAGCTTAACAGCAGCCTCTAGACATGACATGGCTCTGCACTCATGAGTTCACAGCAGCTGTGGTTGCCTGTACAAGGCCTGACGTCGACATTCTAGAGTAGAACAGGAAGGGTCATGAGCCCTACCTCTAACTGAGCAGCCATGCATAGTTGATGATTTATGGGGAAGGAAGAGTCAATTTTCTTAAGGGTGTGGCCCCTGGTAGGTCAACTGTGTTCCAGTTGGCCCTCTGTCCAGGAGTATATGAGCAACACAAATTGGACTTTGTGTTTTGTTAAAAAAAAAAAAGTCTATATAAAATGGGGAGTGGGCGCTAGGGAGGTGGAGGCAGATCTAGGAGGAGTTTGGAGAAGGGGTGGGGTGAATATGATCAAAATACATTGTATGAAAATTTCAAAGAATTAATAAAATATTACATTCAAACATTAAAGTGATTTCTAGCTCATCTCCTGTTCTATTTTTTTTCTCTATAAAGAGAATTTGCTAGACTGTTCTCGGATTCAATCTGATCAACTTCCATAGGTGTCACATCATCAAAATGAGAAGGACTCTTAGGTAATTTGGCAGGGGAAATCAGGCAGATGCAAACAGACCTACTCGAGGAAATGCTGTAATGGAAATCCAGGGCACCATGGTTACCAGACTTTAAATTGTCACCCATTTCAGTTTTGTCCTGAAGAGTATGTCTTGATTCTTACGGGACTTGGTTGTGTGAAATCCACAGCCAGGTGGCTCTCCATAAGAACCTCCATCTCTTGCTCACTGAGTTTGCCAAGGCCACAAGCTCTTCTGTGGCCAGTGAGGAGAAAGGTCCACAGGAAGCTTCTGAAGGCAGATCTGGCAGTACTGCTGGAGTTTTTAGGATGAAAGCCTGTGCTCTGGCAGCTCCAACCAGGGAGGCGTGGTCACTGGTCCCCATATGCTTTCACGGCAGTGAAAGGAGAGACAGTTTTGCCGAATGTGGCCACATTAGGAAGAGGAACAAAGAACGGGCTCCAGGGACCACTGTGTCTTTGGGGTACTGACATGGGGTTTAAATAGAGGGCGAAGGGTATGTATAATTTAGCAGCCCTGGCCAAGGTGCGCCTGTCCCCCCTATCTCGGATCAATCTTTGTCTCCCCAGGTCTCTTTTGTCCTGCAAGGTGGTTTTGTTGGCTGTCAAAAACCATGTGAAATCTCTTCCTGGGAGATACATTTCTTCCCACATTTGCATGAAGGTTTTTTTCCTTTTTCTTCCCCCAGCATGAGATTTCCAGGGAAATTTTAAGTCTTTGGGGTTCATTGTTTCAGCAGTCTGATGGCAAGAGGGGACACAAGCGAGTGTCCCCGTAGACTATCTCCTGCAGCTTTGTGGTAAGAACAACTCTTGAAAACAGCTTGCAAGAAAGAGCAGGGGAGGAGGTTTGGTGACAATCTAGCTGTCACTGCCACTAATAGTGACCAGATTCTTCTGTTAATGGCAAACGCTGCTTGTGCCTGACATGTAGAGGCATGGAGCCACATCTCTCCATTCCATAGTTTTGCTAAAGAAATATCACCATTACACAAATTCCAGAATAATTCTATTAAATGTACAGCAGTCACAAAAACAAGTATCCAGCAGTCCTTGCTCTGATGAATCATCCAGAGCCGACTCAAGGGTACTGTGACTCAGAACCAGCCAGTCTGCCAGCTGAATGTCGTTCTGGGAATGTAGAGGCTTGTGGGCTGAGTGAGGCTCCAGATCTTTCTAGAAGGAAGTGGATTGCAGTGCTTCCTTTCTCACATTGTGTTAATACTGTTCATATAAAGGCTGTGGGAACCCTTGCTGCCTCTGCACACAATTTCATGCCCCGAACTACCTGCGATTTCATCAACTAAAATCTGTACCGATTTCCATCTCAGGTATAATGGGATTTACTGGCCGAACCCCTTGATTCATGTGCCTTTGCCATAACTGGTCTCTCTTTAAGGGCCTACTCTTACTTGCCTAGTCTCCCTTGCTCAGCCAATTCTTCAGGGTGCTGATGTTGTCTTTTCTATTACATTTTCTAGAACATGTGCACTTATTAATTTATATTAATACTATTGGGTTAGAAATCCTTCTGTGACATATTTTTTTCCTTTGTCAATATGCTTACATGACCTGCCCATATTGTTGCGTCTTATGTTGGGCTTTCTATGAACAGGATCTGAGGCAGAGATTGGCAGGAAGACAGTTTATTGGTAATCTCCTGTGCCTCAGAATCGACCCTTGGGAAGAACAGAGGGAATCGGGCGGAACAGAGAGAAGCTAGCTGGGATTTCCTAGGAGCTAGAAGACTGAGCACCTGAAAAAGTGACAGCAGGACATATAAAGACCTGCCACTCCGCCGTGTGTCAGTCTAGAATCTGCTCACTTACCTCTACTGTACAACTCACCCTATCTACCCATTACCTATCGGCCCAGATTCCTTGACAAAGCAAAGGGGGCTGAACCTTCATGCCACTTTTTTTTTTATTTTGTTTTTTGTTTTTTGTTTTTCGAGACAGGGTTTCTCTGTGTAGCTTTGCGCCTTTCCTGGAACTCACTTGGTAGCCCAGGCTGGCCTCGAACTCACAGAGATCTGCCTGCCTCTGCCTCCCGAGTGCTGGGATTAAAGGCATGCGCCACCACCGCCCGGCCATGCCACTTATTATGGAGCACTTGGAAGTTTCTCTAGGGACTGTCCACTGTCCAGAGGGAATTCTGGGCTTCTGGAATGACTGTCTTTGCCTTTGTTCCCATCACAAGTACATAAGGGTCTCTGGGCCTCACCAACATTGTCTGTCACTGCTGTCTCTCCAGGTTGTCCCAATCTGATGGATCTGTGATGCCGAATTTGCATTTGTAAAATCAATGACTTTGAGAGTATTTGATGTGCTTTTTAATCTCTCAGGTTCCTCCTGTGAATTGTCTATTCATTTTCTTTGTTCAGTTTTCTATTGGGTTCTGAAGAACCATTGTGGTCTCTCTTTAGCTGGTGAACAATCTCTCATAGATTTTGATAATGATATCTAAAGAATTTAAACAACTCTCTTAGGTATGTGGATTCCTGGTTAGAACATCTAGGTTTTAATTAATCACATTTCCTCATTCTTGCTGTCTGTCTGCCTCTCTGTGGCTCGCTCACATACACAGGTGTTTGTGATAATTTTGAATGATTAGTTTGATTATATAATAATCATGTAGTTTTTAACCAGGTTTTTGAGAGTGGCTAATTAAACAAAATAAAAAAAAACCAAAAAAAGAAAAACCTTTGTGCGTGTGTCCGTGTGTGTGAGTGTGTATACTATCATTCTTTTTTAAATAATTTATTTATTCTTACTTTATGTGCAACCGTGTTTTGCCTGCATGTATGTATGTCTGTGGGAGGGTGTCAGATTCCCTGGAACTGGAGTTACAGACAGTTGTGAGCTGCCATGTGGGTGCTGGGAATTGAACCCGGGTCCTTCTAAAGAGCAGCCAGTGCTCTTAACCGCTGAGCCATCTTTCCAGTCTTGTACTATCATTCTCAAGTTGACAAAGCCTTAGAGTATTTTCCACTGTTTCTGAGTCGTGACTTCTGTTTTGTAGTCAGTTGGATTTATATAAAGGAACTGAAGAGAGGAGGAGAGTTGGCTTTACTGCATCCCAGTCTCTTCCCACCCATCTGTCCCCCTCCCCACTTTACTCTCCACTTTCTCCCTCATCTCATCTCTCTGATGCATTAGTCACAACAGGACTTCTGGAAATCAGAGTTTTAACAACTCTATGGTTGTTCTGAAGACCTTGATTTTACCTAAAACAGACGTAATTTGAGAAATATTTTTCATATGAGAATGTAAATTTTGTAGCCATACAATGCATGTACAAATGGCACGTTCTTGGGCTGTCTCTTCGTTCTGTGCCTCTCACTCAGGAGGCAGACACCCCCAGGCTAGTCTGTCATCTCTCCCCAGGGAGCACTGAAGTCAAGAGAATACATTCTGAGCCATCTGTCTCGGGTTAAGACTTCCCATGTACAGAGCCAATCCTCCAGAGGTTCTTATTGCAGAAGCCCGGATTGTCTTCCCAATGTAGGAAGGTGTAGGTGTAGGGTGATGGTGTAGGGCCAGCCTGATCCCTCACCCCAGCCAGCACATAGTTTGGAAACTGTTACCTCACATTTATTTTTCTTGCCGGAGGTATCTTCTTTATTGCAGCCAGAGAGGCACACCAGGAATGCCTCTCTCCTTCTTGAGTCTAGACATACTATTTATGAAATGAGTTGAGAAAATCTGGCAGCAGAAACTGGTCCACACATGCTGGACACACACACGCACAGACTACCCATCTGTGGAATCCCTCACCAGAGGTCTTGCTACTGAGAATTTTGTTCCTGCTCTACGTCAAACACATTTCCTGAGTGGGAGGCTCCTGTGAGTGAGAGAATCATCTTCAAGTTGTGTTTGGGTCAAAATGTGTTAGAAGTAGGCTTTGATGAATGCATTCTAGCAGCTGTTGAGAAAGACAGAGTGTGCACGGAGAATCTTTTAGTGCTCTCCTACCAAGTGACAGAGTGATGTATTTGTATAAAGTGAAACATTACTTATCATTTATTCACAAAAGGAAAATGCACAATGCAGTCTTTCCAGCATCTAAAAGTCTTGTCAGAGGCAGCTCGTGGCTGTCCATCACCTGTATTGTAGATAAATGGCCACATGTTCCAGAAAGCAGCCTGCTTCTTTGTGATTGAGTTTCACTATCCATATCCCTACGTCTAGCTAAGTCTGATGAGTGCATGGATGAGCCTGGGACAGCGGAATCTCACGAGGCAAGAGTTGTAGGAGGAGCTCCGTGCAGATCATGAGAAGTGTCAGGAGCCATGCACTTTAGTTTCACATGGCCTTGAGGTCTTGGAGCCAACTTCAGCAGGTGAGCAACATAGCCTTAAGTAATAAAATCTATGCCTAGGTGGGAGGTTCTGATACCTGCACCCCACGCTCACTGTTGTGTCTTCAGGTGGTGACTCCCATGTGAGATGGGACAGACTGCTCTGGAGGAATCATGGGAAGAGTGTGGAGTGAAGGTCTCCAGGGAAGAAATGTAGAGAAGAAAGGAAGGCAAAGATGCTTCCAGATCTTCGTGACCTCGTTTATGTCGGTGGCTGGGGGCTTCTGGAGGCTCAGACCGTTATTATCTCAAGAGTCTGTGAACTATCACAGATTCCTCCACAGATACTACTCATGGCTCTGGTTGTGTCTCCATTGCAGATCTCACAGCAAGTGCAATTGTGCACTTATTTATGAGATCATTTAATGTTATGTCTCCTCTCCACTAGCCTGTGAATGCAGACACTCTGTAAGGAGCTGTGGGCATCTTTGGGCAATGACTAGATGAGTGAGTGAAGGCTCCACATTGTTCTGTGGCCCCAGTTTGTAGGTTTCAGGACATGGAGGTCCACAGAGGCCCCGGAGACCATTTTCTGGTGTCACTGTTGTGGGAGAGGAGATACATTTGCCCTAGTTTCCACATGCATATTTTCTCATAATGTGCTCTCCTGCTGGCTCTTAGTCACTCCTTGGCTTACGTCTTTAACACAATTTTTATTTTTGAAACTGTAGTTACTTAACCAGGGTTTTTCAGCTTGTATGTAGTGTTTGGGCACAGGGGGAGTGGGGAGCTGGTTTTAGTCCAAGGTGCTAGGAAGGGAAACATCATTTGTCACCAGCCTTGACATCTGCAGGCTTGGCTTTTGCAAAGGCAACATTTGACTCTCACAAGCGGGTATTCCTCAGCTTGGGCAGGCATTTGGCTTAGTGGGACAAGCCCCAGACTCAGAACATCATGTTTGTGTATTATCAGCTGTGTGGCCTTGGGCAGGAGACCTAGTCACTCTGGGCTCAGCTTTTTCTTTTATGAAATAGGGATGAAGGTACTTTCTCCTGAAGTCACTGGAAGAATTAAGTTGGAAAATACCAGTGAAGGCTTGGTCCAAAACAAATCCTTAGCAAATCTGTGTACATCACCCCCTGACCTTTTTTTTTCCCCTCCCTTTCTGCAGTCTCCATTGAGAGGCCAAGGAGGGCACCTATCACCCAGTGCATGAATGAGTTCACTCGGTGGGAGAATGCAGGAAGATCTGAATGGAAGAGGGCGTGACCCACACTGTGTATTACTTTCCAGTGTTGAACGGAAGTGGTGAAACTTACTTAGCAAGTACCCAAAGGTTCAGACACTGTGGCAGACATTTGAAAGGTGTCATCTCATTTAATCATGACAAGAATGCTTTCAGTAAGGTTCTATTATCAACACTGTACAAATGAAATGAAAGGTCAGTGAGACTGTCATGGGATAATGGTGTCATAAGTAAGAAGTGATTTTACTAAGGTACCTTGAAACAGAAGGCCATGGATGGGGTGTATGTGCAAGTTACCAAGGTGAACCAGTGAAGGACCACTTATCAGATCAAGGCTTCTTTGTCTCTTTATTAACTCTGTGATGAAAAAGGGAAACTATAATTCAGCATGACAAATACTCTGGCTTAACATCAATAAGGCGGGGAACAGCGTTGAGGGTATGAATGATCTGTATGTGTGAGAATCTGTACTTTGGTAGAGGAAGGTGGGGTGGGTATGGGTGGGATACCACGAGAGGAGGAAGGATGATAAAGCTGCTCTTCCTAGAGAAAGAAAAAGCACATCTTTTTTACATATATCCAAGAAGGAAGAGAAGAGGAAGATGGCAAGTGACGGATGAGAAGGCAGCTGGGGCCTGTGAGGATGACCACAGGGGGTAAGGGAAGCAGCTGGGGCCTGTGAGGGTGCCCACAGGGGGTTAGGGAAGCAGCTGGGGCCTGTGAGAGTACCCACAGGGGGTTAGGGAAGCAGCTGGGGCCTGTGAGGGTGCCCACAAGGGGTTAGGGAAGCCAGAGTGCCTCTTGATGTCATGGTCAGTGTCTTCTCTATGCCACTGAAGATTCTGTTATGATTTGAATTTGTAATGCCCCCACCATGGGTTCATTATTTGAATGTTTGAGACCCCAGATGCTTGTACTATTTGGGTGATGTTCTGGGAATTTATAGGGCTGAACTGGAGGAAGTGGGTCACCTTGGGTGTGTCTTTGGGGATGTATTGTTTTTGGACGTTTCCTGTTTGAATCTCTTGGTCATAAAGTCCACATCTCTCCACCAAAAGCTCCTGCTGTCCAAATGTCCTGCCCAAGTACATGGGACTAAGAGTCTATAACTGAACCTTGCAATATTGGGAGCCAAAGTAACCCTTTTTCTTAAGTTGTCCCTGTGAGATATTTTATTAACTGTGAGGCGAACAAATACAACTTCCGAGGACATTAAACAAGTATTTATTTTTATTTTATGTGTATGGGTATTCTGCTTGCATGTCTGCATGTGTACCACATATGTGCCTGGTGCCTGTGGAGGCCAGAAAAGGGCATCGGATCCCCTGAAACTGTTCTCACAGATGGTTGTGAGAATCTTCATGTGGAACAGAACCCAGGTCTTCTAGAAGAGCAGCTAGTGCTCTTGATCATGGATCTCCAGCTGCCCAAGGATATGTTGTTTGAATTTTCCTTCCTTCTCTCTGACACTCAACTGAAGAGTGGGCTTAGCCTTGCGTTGGCTCAATAGAAACTATTGGGGAGAATGGCTGGCTGTTAGACATGGAAGGCCTGCACTTTTCTGAAGAGAAAGGAGAGTTAGGGGATGGGGGGTTGGGGGGTGGAACTGGAAAGAGAGAAGGAAGGGAGGGGGAACTGTGATTGGGCTGGGTAAAAATTAATTGATTAATTAATAAAAAAGAAAAGGAACAAGGAGGGAAAGTCTGGTACTGACAGCATCTAGACTCTAGGAGGAGTACTCTGGACCGCCGCTGGCTTTCAATGATGAGATAGAGCCTAGCACTATGAGCTCCTGTGCCAAGGTGGCCCTGAACGTCAGTCACCTGGATCTATGGGCAGGTCAGCATGGGGGGAAAGGAATGGCTCAAGGGAGGGGAAGGGCCATGTAGTGGAACATTTGTTTAAGTATGCAAAATGTGTTGCATTTGTTTAATTGTGTAAAGATGTGTTGCTGTTTCACTTTGCCTGCCTAAGGCACCTGATTGGTCTGATAAACAGCTGAATGGCCAATAGTGAGGGAGGAGATAGAAGTGGGACTTCCAGTCAGGGAGAGTAAGTAGGAAGAGGAATTTAGGCTAGAAGAAGAAAGAAAAAGAGACTCCAGGGAGACACCAGGAGTCAACCAGACAGACATGGAGGAAGCAGGAAAGTAGGACATACAGAATGAAAGGTAAAAAGCCCTGAGGCAAAACATAGACGAATAGAAACAGGTTATATGAAGTTAAAAGAGCTTATGGGACAAGCCTAATCTAAGGCCAGGCATTTTTAGTTAATAATAAGTCTCCATATCTTTATTTGGGAGCTGGTTGGTGGCCCCAAGAAAATTCCAATTACAGGGCCATGCTCACAACTGCTTGTGCGAGGAAGCATTCTGGATTCCTCTGGGTCTCAGGGTTACCAGGAAAAACAACCTACTTTAGGGTTCATAGCTCCCGAAACTTGCTGGGCCTCAATAAATGCCTCCTCTGACTCAGATCATGTTTCTAGTTGTCTCCAATGGCAATACTGCCAGGCTCAGTTCTCATAGAATAGGAGGCCTGGAAGGAAGCCTCATGGGGTCCACCACGGTCACATTCACCACGTTTCTCTCACTGTGTGGATATAGGACAGAGCCCCAGCGATGCCGATCCAGTCCAGTCTGCAGTCTCTCATCCCACCACGTGTCTGAACAATAAAAACCCTCTGAAGTCATCTTTACTGTGAAATTCTAAAATCATATTTATTCACCAATTCACAGAAGTGTCATCACGACCACCAACATGAATCAGTTTGTAGGCATTTACAAGCCAAGGCTGAAAATAAATATCTGTCTGTGTTGAATAGGCATTTAACAAATTACTCAGAAACTGCAGGAATCGAAATTGTTAGAAATTTAAAGTTTGGGATTCAGGCATGAGAAGATCACAGTCATGGGAAGAAACTCAACCGATTCCCCAAGAGGTTCTTTTCCTATGAAATCTTTATGTACATGTACACTCTTGGTCTCCTTCACTCTGCATCATTTAGAATCTAGTAGGGCAATTAGGCAGGGAGAGGGTGCCAAGGAGAGGGTTGGAGGGTAAGGTTTTTCTCTGGTCCCCTGTGACTGACTGAGCAGCATTATTGACCGACAACATAATGCACTGTTCTAAAGTTAGATTCAATTTTCTATAAATTCATAAGTCCTCTTAATAAGACATTTCAAGGTTTGCATTGGATCAGTCTCATACACACACAGTAGCATAGTTACCAAATAAATACATTTGTAGACTAAGAAGATTCATTCTTGGAGGCAGCTCAAGAGGTTCAGAACACATATGCCAAGAACACGCTGGACAATCCCCAGGTGAAGCTGGCTCCAAGTAAAGACACTCCAGCTGCTCGGACCTAATGGCCACTGCCCAGAAAGGAGCAGGTAGAAGGGGGTTCCATATAATGAGGCTGCTTTTTCTCTCTGCAGGGTAGAGCCCAGAGAGGCTCCAGTAGAGCAAACAGCTTGTCTATCTTAGGCCTTTCCCACACACTGAGGTTGAGGAGCTGGGAACAAACAGGCCTCTCACACAAGGTTTTTAAATGGTGACATCATCTCCAGATATGGGGAGGGAAGGGCCTGAGATTGGCTGAACCCAGAACCTTTATATTTAGTCCCAGCATCATGACTGAGGATGACAGACTCAGCAGTATCTATCAAGTACTTAGGGAAAGGCAGAGACAATGGTAGGGTGGGCAGATTCTACCAGGTAACATTGTGGGTGTTGTTCAGATAGGTTCAAAATGTGTGCAAGCCACTGTGTGCCACATTGCCACTGTTCACTGCTGGAGAACCAGACCCAGTGTCTGCAGCTGTCTGACTACTGCATGGCTATGGGAATTCACAAAGGCTTCTCTAAACTAGGAGAAGTGTGTGCTCAACCTGCTTCTATATGGCTCAGTCAATATGAAGGTTAGTGATATACTGAGTCTTCACCAAGTAGGGACAAGCTAGGTACTTCACTTCCAAATGTTTACGACTCCTGCTGTGTTCCAGGTACCTCTTCCAGGGCTTTGAGAGCTAAAAACAAATAACAATAAGAGTAACCTAAGGCTTCTGGAGAATTAAAATTTATTAGGAATGATGACCTCTCTGTTTTGTATTTCACTTCCATATTATAGATACGTATATATGTATGTACATATATATTATCAGCTTCCCTTCACCTACTTATGTCTGGTATTTTATACTTAAACTCTAATTCCCTAAACTAATGGCCTATCACCTCATTATGATTCCTTCTTACATACATCACAAGGCCCATGCAATAACATAACAAGTCCCACTCTAGTAACTATAGGCTTCCTTGGGTACCTCCAGCTTCTGTATAAGCTTTCTTCTTTCTATTCTGTTTCTCCAATCCCCAGCCATGCCTGACCAGACCAGGGCACCAATAGCTCCTTCTTGGAAGCAGATCCTATGAAACCCTGGTAGATAGATTGATCTGTCTGTCATCTGCTTCAAGTGGCTCTGACTTGTAAAGCAATTGTAGTGACTGCCTTTGCGGTCACCTGACTCCACTTGTCCATGATTCCTTTGACATGTGAATCTAAGTGTAAATACAGAGCAGTACTCTTCCTTCTTGGTTGCTCCTCATGCTGTCCTCCTAATCAACTTCTAGTTCACTCTCCAACTCTATCACCTTCTCATTCAACATCTCTTTCCTTCCTTTTTAAGTGATTCACCTGGGTGCCAAGTCTAAACTTTCCCCAAAACTCTTCTCTACTTCCACCCTCGGGAGTATGTCTGTGAGAGTTCCATAAATGCTCCCACCAGGGCACCTTTGTATCATGGAGAGTGGGTAGTGGTAAGAGCCACTCCCCAGCATTCCCCGATGGCCAGAAAGGATGCACTGTTGCCTCTCAAGATGGACACATGCATTTTCCTTAGCTACGTGACTCATGGATCCAGGTGAATCCTTTAGTCCCCCAAGAAATTCTTCTAGAGGGCAGAGACTACCTTCTTGTCCACCCCAATCCCTTCCCCGCAGGGGTGCTGGAGTCTAGACCTAAAACCTGTGGGTTGATTCTCTGCCTTTGCAAATAGATATAACCTCTTAGCTTTTTTTTTTTCTGACAGCTCATTCTGCTGGGGAAAAGAACCCTCGATTTTTACATTTGTGCCCATGTCTGTTCCGAAATGCTCAGTATAAAGGGTCCAGGTAACAGAGGTGCATTTCCATTCTCAGATAAAAGAAAACAGACATTAAAGCCAACATGATTTTGTTCCTGTGATTAATACACTCTATCTGCATTCTGGAGTCTCTCACGTCTTCTACCCTCTTCTCATTAGACTATCAGGATTTGAGCTTCATGGTGATGAATCTTTCCACAGTATATCTGATAAAAGTGGCCAAGAGCTCGGTTTATTAACACATTAAGGCTCCATTTCCTCAGTCCTGTGACCCATGGGGTAAAACAAATGGGCTCATCAAGGCCTACTGATGCTTGCTTTGGGGAGACATTTTCACTGGTCCTACCTGGGAAAGATTGCTTTGCTAAGAAGTCTCTTCCTGTCATCTGCCATCTGCCATCTCTTCCCCCTTCCACTCTTCTCCCACTCTTGATTTTTCAAAAGACAACTGATAGACTAAAACCTGGCTGGGGGAGTCTTTCTCCACCAGGGCATCCTTACTTCAAACCATACTCATTCTCTGAGGCCAGGTGATCTCTGGGATTCTATTCAATCTGACATTTGTTGAGCCCATGCTGTGGGCCAGATGTAGTGCCGGGGACACATTTAGTTACATCCTTAGTGCAGGACCAGGATCCTGGGACACATCAGTTACTCTTCTTGCCTTAGGGAGGTGGCAAGTGGAGGTGGGGAAAGTTGGAGGGTCTAAACTAGTTCCATACAGTCATGTTTTCTAGGTAGACTTGGCTCTTGGGGGGGTGGGTCTTCCTCAGGGTATACCATGTCAATGGTTCAGAAGTACCAGTTTGCAAATTCTGCTTGTAGACTCCATCACGTGTCCTCTCCTGCATGGGCGACATTCTACTATGCACTCAGTGCCCCTGCTATCCTGGCTGGATCTGACCTGCCCCAAGAGCAAACTGTCTCCTTGTCCCGCATGAACAAACGTGCCACCGAGAGTCCTGCTTCCGGGACTACTCCCCATCGCTTTCTGCTTTGTCCCTACGGAGGCTTTTGCAATAAATGGCTGGTGTGTAAGGAAAACACAGAAAATTGCCTTAAGTCTCGGCAAAGAAGTGTTGCCAGCAGGGGCTTCACTCAGAGAGGCCAGGCTGTAAAAGAAAATGTCCTCTATTTGGTTTTCTCATGCTTCTCAGGTAAATAACAGGCATGTCCTACATTTTCTTTTCTGTTCTCTTTTTTCCCCCTTTTTCTTCTACGTAATGAAAAAGGCAGATTCTAAGTTCTTAGGGATATGTGTTCTCTCCGTGGTCTCTGTGCTGGTCTCAGGCTCCCTTT
>CABHPH010110996.1:312-10632 GCA_902168325.1 Peromyscus nudipes
TGAGAATATATGTCTATGCAGATGGAACTCCTCCCAAGGAGGTCATAGGGATTTGCTTCAGGGGCATCTATCTAGTTACCTACCAACTATGCTTACTGTGCTGTTCCCTTGGTCAGATGTGTGTAGAAAGGTAAGAGGTCACACAATTTCCTGAAATCTAATGAGTTCTCCTCTACAGGGAGAAAGGCCATTGAAAGGCCTTGTGATACACTCACTCACAAGGAAACTCTTCTGGCCAATTCATTTCACTCAGAAATCTGGTCCCTATTCAGAAACCAAACCAAAATAATTTCTTTCTTTTTTTTTTTTTTTTTTTTTTTGGTTTTTCGAGACAGGGTTTCTCTGTGTAGCTTTGCACCTTTCCTGGAGCTCACTTGGTAGCCCAGGCTGGCCTCGAACTCATAGAGATCCGCCTGGCTCTGCCTCCCGAGTTCTGGGATTAAAGGTGTGCGGCACCAACGCCCGGCTATCTATTTTTTTATTTTGAATAGCTGAGACCTAATATTTTGCAATATTTAATATAGATTATTGATAAAGGTTTTACTTATAATTTCAAACTACTTTTAAAAATCCATAGAACTCTTTGATTGATGCTCAGAGACCATTAAAATCTTTAAAAAGTGCACACATAACAAATTTATATGGATACATAAGACATTAAAAATACTTACCATACCATGAACTTCATGAGGTTCAAGTACTGGCTCCTCTATTAAGTCTGTCTAATCTTGATTTTCTTTTAAAAACTGAAACCATGGGTGAAATTATGGATTAGCCACATACATGCAGAATGTACCAGAACTTCTACTACTGCATGTTCTGTCACAACAAAGACTAAATATTCTGAAAAGAGAATCAATCATAGATCATCTGTAAAAAAAATATTTGACTGAATCTACCACTTTCAGTTAAACCAAAAAAAAAAAAATAAGTGATTCTAAAGCAGATTTAAGAATCAAACATACGACATATATGTCTAGACTTAGTCCTCTCTGTAAAGTGAGTATCAGAGCTCCAACTAATTATCAACTCAAAATGTGGTCAAAGCCTCAACACTGTTTGCCAATTAATAAAATGATACTAAAGGAATATAAGAAGAAAGCAAGGCATAAAACGTTGTCGTGGATACATGTAAATTTATGTAAAACTCTGAATGGAAAGTGAGTCTGTGGTACTAGTAAGTTACCACAGGCACCTCAATAGCTTAAATGCAGAAAACGGAGGGTTTCCAAGCCTCTACTTCTTTCAAGTGTTTGGTGTTAATCACAACAAAACCATAGATAAGATAAATGTCCAAATGTTTCATGTTCAATTAATTGTCTTCCTTTGTATGAAACCAGAGCCTCTTCTCAAGCAAAGGTCTTCTCTCTGGAGGGAACTAGCAATGCAATGTCTTCGGGGACCCGTTAGAAGAAAACTTGAGACCGGGGAGCTGAATAACTGTTTCTATAAACTAGGACCTTCCATTCACATTGCTTTATCATATATCATGTATGTGTAAGAGTCATATTTTTATTTCCTAAGGCTGCTGTGATAAATTGAGAGAAGCTTAAGGTTTTAAAACAACAGAAATTCATCTATCTCAGCTCAGGAGGTGGAGGGTGAAATCAAAGGCTTTTCTTGTATGTCGTGTGATCTGCTGTTAGCATCCAGAAATTCTACACCCCTACTGTGAGAAGTCACAACAAAACCTTCCCCTTCATTTTCACATTTGCTTTTTGTCTATGGGTCCCTGTTTCTTTTTTTTTTTTTTTTTTTTTTTTTTTTGGTTTTTTTCGAGACAGGGTTTCTCTGTGTAGCTTTGCGCCTTTCCTGGAACTCACTCTGTAGCTCCGGCTGGCCTCGAACTCACAAAGATCCACCTGGCTCTGCCTCCCGAGTGCTGGGACTAAAGGCGTGCGCCACCACCGCCCCGCCCCTGTTTCTTCTTATTTGTGTTCTGATAGGAAAATTGTTTCCTGCAGAAACTTTGTCGTTCTCATCAGGAGACCTGTCATAGACAGGGAAATATTTATTTATAACAGTTTTAGAGAGCCTTAAGCCGTCACATACACTGTTTCAATTCTGATATGGGCAGAAAATGGCGGCCTGTAACTGTGGAAGCATGTGGAGTAGCAAAATGACCACATGTCAAAAGGAACAGAGAAAGCAAGAGAGATTGCCTTCCAGGACAAGTTCCTGTATCTGAGGACTTCCTCTCAAGGTTCTATTCCATTACTTTCCAGTGCCACCTGGTGAATTAAGCCTTCAGCATGCAGGATTGGCTGATACCCAATAGACAGACTCCAGCAGGAGTCTCTAATCAGTATGCTGAAGACAAACAGGTGAAGAATGATGTTGTGGCAGGTCAACTATGGAAAATAAACCCTGAAAATTGAGTTTAGAAGGAATGCATTTGAATGAGTTAAAAGCATTTTTAATGCTCAGAGTTGTTGTTCTTTGTTGTTATTTATATAAATAACAAGAATAGGTTGTAATATTAAAGAAAGAACTAGAAATAAGAATGGATTTTGAAATATTTTCCACCAGGTTGAAAATACAACATTAAAATGTTCTTCCAAAGGTATACAAAAAGATAAATATGGAAAGGGGGAGAATAAATGTTAATTCTGAGAGAAATACCATTTCTTGTAATGAAATTTGCATTTCACACAAGCAGTCTGTTTCCAAACATAAAATGATCCACCTGGCAGTAGAGCTTCATTATCATCTGTTCTTACTCTATGCATGGAGATTGTGCACATTTTTGTCACTGGCACAGTGCCTACCCAAATGGAAACAAAATTCTAATTGAACTAATAAAATGCAAGTGTGCCTTTATAAGAAACACAATGAAGTATTTACTCGGGCATCTTGTCCTCAATTATTTCAGATAACATTTCTAAGGGAGCTGTCAAATTGTCTTATGGTTCTGACTCTGACTCGAAAGAACAGGCCCCAACAAGAGTGAACTAAGGAAACTAATCTGTGAAAGTAAAAAATCCCTTGTGTTATATATGACTAAAGAAATTATGTCTGAAGAAGGAAAATCATATTTACAAATGAATGTAATAATTCTTTTAAAAAGCAACTATAAAAATACTCACAGATTGCATCTTACCAAGCTTGATGGTTAATCCTGAATGCTTTCCTCTAAGGCGAATTGATGGCAAAGAGATCACATCCATACTTCTATTCAGCATCACAGTTGACATTCTAACTATGGAAGTTGAGCAGGAAAATAAATTAAAAGGACACAGAGATTCAGAAATAAATGAATTATCTCTCTTTACAGATTATAGAATCATCTAAGCATGCATGCCTTACCACGTCTGCATCAAAATGTGAGCTCTATAAGATCTTCAGATTTAGGATATCTTTTAACAACCAATAACATTCAATAAATCATCAAAATGAAATTGTAATCACATATCAATAGCAATAAAAGAAAATAAATTTACCAATAACTCAAAACATAACAGTATAAAGCATAAAATATTGTTGAAACTAAAATATTTTAAATACATGTAATTATACATATTTGCATGTAACAAAAATTAATGAATAAAGAGACCATGAATTTGAAAGAGCAATGAGTGATGTATGAGTGGGTTTGGAATGAGAAAGAAGAAGAGAGAAACTACGTAATTATATTGTAATCTCAGAAAATATAAAACAGGTAACAAAAATATATGCTCAATAACCATGCTCAATAACAGGAATACCTAATGTATCTAAGGTAGCAGTACTCATTAGATGTCTGATACACATATTCAAAACACACACTCTGAAAGTCTCAATTACTTTGAAGGAATTAGCAACATGAAGTCATGGAAAAGGACAAAGGAGCCAGCACATTCAAATTATTCTTAATGAAGAAAACTGAAGTTGGAAGCCTCATACTTTCCTAAAACAGACATAAAAGAAATAAGACAGATTGATTAAAGCAGTAGAGTACTGAAGCATATATACATTTGTAACATCGGGGCAGGAAATAAACACACATATTTATTATATTCAGGTACGTTTTGGAAAGGGATCTGTTAGGCATTGGTGAAGGAAAAGAAGAGATACATTTTCAACAAATGCTGTTGGCACCAAAGGTAGCATATGCAACATAATGGCAGTGGACCCTGGCCTCTCACAGTATCTTAACATCTGAAACTGGAGTAAGACCAAATATAGAAGAAAATGCAAGAACTCAAAGGAGACATCTGTGTAACTTCCTACTGAGTAACAGGGTCTTACTTCTAACTCCCAATTTGCAAGAAACAATAGAAATCATACGTAGACATTGTGAGCATAAGGTTACAAACTTTGATGAGCCATGATAGTATACTCAAAGCCAGCCTGGGTCACATAAAGAGGTGGAAGCTGGTCTGGGATTACATAGACCCAATCTCAAAACACAAAAACAGATTCAAAAATGAAAACTTCTGTAAAAGAACATTATCCAGAAACTTACAGCCTCACCTCTCCTGTCATTCCCCTCTCATAGTCTCAAGGAATTATATCATTTCATATTTACCTAAAATTAAACACACACACACACACACACACACACACACACACATACACACACGTATATATGTAAACTTTTAAAAAGATAAGCCACTTAGGCTGAAAATGCTCCATATAAAAATCATAAACTAACAAAAGCCCCTGTAACAGGCTAGAGAAACCCCATTTCAAAAGGTTGATCAATGTAGTCCAAGTGACTCCCACAATAAAATAGGCGGTTGATATAGCCCCTGGTTGCCTCTTAGAGGTTGGAGGTGTGCCCTTATTATTGAAGACATCACACATTTAAGACAAAGGGCTCAGATGACCCAAACTGAAAGCCTCTTTCCTATGGTATAGCTTCCTTGGTTCCAGAAAATGCTAAACAAGCTGCCAAAGGAAGGAAGCAATTAAACAGTTCTACCTAGCTATAACACCTGGAAATCACAGAAATTAGCAGTATGGCAAAATACACATAAAGGTAAGTGTAGCCGCCACCTCTCATCAAAGAAGTCTCTATTTTCACTGGTGGCCATCAAAGAAATCCACAATGAATACATATACATCATAGTTCCTGCATCTGTGACTCAGGAGGCACCGTGAAGAAGGGCAGAAAGAGCTAAAACATCAGGAAATAGGTTCTGAAACCGTTACTCCTAGAAATGGCTGCATAAATAAGACAACAATAACAAAACCAATGGACATGTTAGTGCAGAAGAGAGAAAGTTGTGTGAGGCCCCACCCCTAGGTGAAGAACTGCAGACAAGGAATGATTGCTGAGAAGAGAGTTAGCCTCTCCCAAGGTTGGGCCTCTATATTGGCTGTCCAGGGCAGAGTGGTCAGTGCTGAAAACATAGACCTATGAACAACAAAAATGGACTCAGCTGCGTGTGCTTACATATTTGTGCTGCACATACATGCAAATATACATGCATGTGTATGTCCATAGCTATAATAATCAAAGAAAAGGGGTTGTCAGCTTGGGGTGGGAATGGGAAGTATTGGAGGGAGCGAGCTGGGAGGAGCTGAGAGAAGAGAAAGGAGGGGGAAATGGATGTAATTCTATTTCAATTAAAAGTTCAGAAAATGAAAAGGACCTGGGGTCAACAGAAAGGAAATAAATACTTGTAAAGCATATATTTAATAAGAAACTAGCAACTAATACATGTAGAAACTTTAAGATTCAATAATAAAAATACAAATATACAAGAATTTAGGGAATATCTGACTTGAATGCACCAATTTTCAGCAAAACTTAACCAGATGAACACCTTCAATCATCTATCTAGAAAACTGTAAACCACACTAGCACACTATATGTGCCCAGCATGCAGATATTCTGGATGATCATAGGGATAGCTATAATCATTATCAGAAAATAATATACTATAACATTTGATATACATTAAGATGGCAGATATTGGATGATATGTGATAATATAAATACAAATCAGAATGTGCTGTAAATACTTTTGAGCAATTCCTCAATTGGTTAAACTTAGTTCTGATAAAACCCAGACTCTACTCAATGTGTGCTCAAAAGAAGTAAAACTCCAGTACATGAAAAGAAAAATCCCTGCAAATTTCATGATATCATTGTATTTTACTGATGAGTAGTACTCCATTGTGTATATGTGCCATTTTCTTTACCTATTCTTCAGTTGAGGGGGATCTAGGTTGTTTCCAGGTTCTGGCTATTATGAATAATGCTGATATGAACATAGTTGAGCAAGTGTCCCTGTGGTAAGACTGAGCATTCCTTGGGTATATGCCCAAGAGTGGTATAACTGGGTCTTGAGTAAGACTTATTCCCAATTTTCTGAGAAACTGCCATACTGATTTCCAGAGAGGCTGTACAAGTGTGCATTCCCACCAACAGTGGAGGAGTGTTCCCCTTGCTCCACGTCCTCTCAAAAATAAGCTGTAAATGGATAGAACTAGAACATATCATCTTGAGTGAGGTAATCCAAACTCAGAAGGACAAACATAGTATGTACTCACTCATAAGTGGATACTAGATGTGAGGGAAGGGATGGCAAGACTGTAACCCACAGCTCCAGAGAGGCTAGCTAACAGGGAAAGACCCTAGGAGGGACACATGGATCATCCTGTTAAGAAGAAGTGGATGAGATGTACATGAGTGGACTGGGGGGGTGGCAGAGGGCAAGGAGTGGGGGATAAGAACATAGGGAAATTGGAGGGTCAAGCTGGAACAGGGACAGAGTGGGAGGGCAGGGAGGAAGATACCATGATAGATGAGGACATCATGGGAATAGGAAGAGGCAGGGTGCTGGGGAAGCTCTCAGGAATCCACAAGGATGATCCCACCTTGGTCTGCTGGCAGTGGTCCAGAGGGTGCCTGGACCAGTCTACTCTGGTGACCGGTCTAGCAAATAACCTAGCTGTCACCATAGAGCCTTTGTCCAGTGACTGACAGAGGCAGATGCAGAGATCTATGGCCAGGCACCAGGCTGAGCTCCGGGAACACAACTGATGAGAGAGAGGAGGGATTCTGCAGGCAAGGGATGTCGAGATCATGATGGGAGGATGTGCAGAGATGACAGGCCACACTAGTGGAAGCCCATGAACTGTGGACTGGTGGCTGTGGAGCCCCCATGGGACTGGACTAGGCCCTCTCGATACAGAAGACAGTTGTTTGGCTCAAACTGTTTGGGGGGCACCCAAGCAGGGGGATCCAGATCTGTCCCTGCTGCATGGGCAGGCTTCTGGGAATCTGGTGCCTGTGGTGAGACACCTTGCACAGCCTTGGTGCAGTGGGAAGAAGCTTGGACCTGCATAGACTCAGTGTGCTGGGCTCTGCTGACTCCCCATGGGAGACCTTGATTTGGGGGATGTGGGGATGTGGGGTGGCTTGTAAAAGAGGGCTGGGGGTGGGAGGAGGGAGAAGGGGAGATCTGTGGATGGTATGTGGAGTGAGTAGAAATTTTCTCAATAAAGAAAAATGGAAAGAGGAAAAGAAAAAGAAAAACCCCGTGCCTGTCAATGTTTAGTCACAGTAGCAAAAAGGTAAAAATATGATAATAATCTAATATCTATCATAAAATAAAACAAAATAAATATATGTAGCACATTTTAAACATTATTTAGCCCAGTGTTTCTCAACCTGTGGGCCACGACCCCAAAGCTCACATGAAATGCCATTTGATTTTAGTGTCACTTCATTCAATATTCTTTAATTTCTAATCTCAGAGGGGTTTTAGGAATGACATTATGTTATTACAAGGTAGTAATATAATAATATTGGAAAGCTTAAAGAAGCATGAGAAATGTCTTCATAATTTAGATATTATAATGGAGAATGCAACATTAAACACAAAACCATTAAAGAGATTTTTTACCAATGAATTGTTAATATGTGGATAGCAAATGATAGTAAAATTTTTAGAATGCCTTTCTTATTTGCACACATATGCACACACAAGTGATAAGATGGAAACAACGTGAATTGTCACTATACTTCTTCTGATCCAATTGTACTACAATAGTTAAGTTCAAGTATGCATAGTTTAATTGATATTTAACACTGTAAGACTCTAAGCCAGGGTATTGGAGAGGTGGCTCAGAGTTCACATCATTTATTCTTGCAGAGGACCCAGATCCACTTTCCAGCACCCACAAGGTGGTTCACACCTGCCTGTAACTCAGGTTCTGGGGTCTCCACTTCCCTCTTTTGGCCTTTGTGGGCACCAGATACACCAGGGGCATAGTCACACATGCATCAAGCATCCATACACATGAAATAAAAATAAGTTTCTAAAGACAAAAGACTAAATCAGGGCAGACATAACTGCCTTGCCTACATTTTTATAGAATTCAGATACCGACATTTCGGTGTTCACGTATTTTAGTCGTATGAGAAGAGAAGTAATCAGGACATAAAATCATCAGTTGTGTTACCCCATATGTTGTTGGATATTCCATTGCCCTTGAGATTTACAAAGAGGAGCACAGTAATGAATATTAATTTTAAATGTTGACACGTTCTTTGATATGTTCAAAAAGGCACTGGTATCTGTTTGGAGGACATAATATGGAAATCTACTTTAAATTCAAAATCGAACAACCTTCCAATTACAAAAAGTTGGAATGTATATTATGCACTTAAATAAGATAATAAATGTGTAAGTTACTTTTTAATGATTTTATGTAGGGCCTCAATTATAAGAAATATGTTTCCAGGTGGTGTTTTAAAAGTTGATTGTGCCCTTTATATTCATTTGCAATATAATAGTTCACATGAATAATTGATTCAGTGTCTGCTGTCTAAAAGTATATTATGCTATTACAATCTGCCAAAGATCAGGTCAGATACACTGGAGGAGAAATTATCATTAATATTTAAATTACATTCTTTTAGATTGTGACAAACAAAGCCAAAACAATCGAGGCTTAATATCTTTATGTATTTTCATTTCTAGTGCAAGGGGTGACACTTCAGATTTTGAAGATGGGTTTTCTTACACATCACACCTTTACAGTGCCTTAGCCAGTATCTGTAATTGAAAATTCTTGAGAAAGACTTAAGGCTTATATGACCCTCTGATAGGAATGTTGTTCTGTATGTTCTGAATGTGTGTTGCTCTGATTGGTTGATAAATAAAATGCTGATCGGCCAGTAGCTAGGCAGGAAGTATAGGATAGGCAGGATAAACAGAGAGGAGAATTCTGGGAACAGGGAGGTTGAGTCAGGAGTTGCCAGCCAGACACAGAAGAAACAAGATGTGAAGGCAGAACTGAAAATAGGTACCAAGCCATGTGGCTAAACAGGAATATGAATTATGGGTTAATTTTAAGTGTAAGAGATAGTCAATAGTTAGACTGAGCTAATGGCCGAGCAGTTTTAATAAATATAAGCCTCTGTGTGTTTACCTGGGTCCAAGCGGCCGCAGGGCTGTGGGAGCCAGAAAGGACCAGGAAAACTTCAGCTACAACCCTCTGCATTAAAGAATACAAGATACATATGGAAATATCTTAGACCTTCCTTTGACACAGATGTAACTCAGCCACACATTAAGTTTGAACATAAAGTCAGAATTGGTGCTAATCAAGAAAACAGTGTGGCTTCACTTCCCTCAAATAATTTACATGTTAAAACTTCATTAATCTATGTTAAATATTTACCTGTCCAAGAAAATAATGTAGCCAGGCGGTGGTGGCACACACCTTTAATCCCAGCACTCGGGAGGCAGAGCCAGGCGGATCTCTGTGAGTTCAAGGCCAGCCTGGGGTACCAAGTGAGTTCCAGGAAAGGCGCAAAGCTACACAGAGAAACCCTGTCTCGAAAAACCAAAAAAAAATAAGAAAAAGAAAATAATGTAACAATTATTTAATATTATCTAATACTAAAAATATTTGTTGTCAAGGAAGCAAACAAAATTGTATTATCATATATTGCCTCAAATATTATTATTCTTAAATTTTATCCCATATCATGAGATGACAATTATATTCTTTTACCTTCTAGAATCTAAACATTTTCTCATTGCTTTGAAGTTCAGACTGATTTAAATTTTGAAAAACAAATCTGTAATATACATTTTTGAAGCATTTTATTGTTCTTGCAATTTAAAATGTATACTTTTAAATAATTTTCACATTTTAAATTTATAACTTATTCTGTATCTTTATAATGCTACATGAATTTATACATAAGATTTTTTTAAAAGAAAATCTTAACAAAATATTTTAAAAACTCTTTTAAATTGTTCAAAGATCTTTTGCTGCCAAGAGCAAAACCTTAAAGTGATGAACTCAGAAAAGAAACATTGTTACTGAAATAACAAGATAGTTTACAACTGAAAGAAGAGCCACCTGGACCTT
>CABHPH010110999.1:0-10832 GCA_902168325.1 Peromyscus nudipes
ACTCCGTTTGATCCCCCTCAATCTCCAAGCTGCTGGAGGCTGGTCCTCATGGCAGCAATACTGTTTAAATCATATGTGAGGATAGCCCATGAGAATGCCTGTGAGGGACTATCTTGATTTTGCAAATTGATGTAGCACAACAGATCTTAATTGTGCATGGGACTGTTTCCTGGCCAAAGGACCCTGGAATGCATGGAATAGAGAAAGTGAGCTGACCACAAGTGGTCATCATTCTCTGTTACTGATTGTAGATGCCATAAGATCAGCAGCTTTAAGCTCCTGCAACCTTGATTTCCTCAACATGATGGACTGTGCCTTGAACCATGTGGTAAAATAAATCCTTTCTCTCTGAAATTACTTTGATTAGAACATTTTTGTCACAACAAAAGGAAAAAAAACCAAAAATGTATTTCGGTTACCTACAAATTTACTGTCTGTTAAAAGGAGAGCCTCAGGCTTGTTTGTTAAAAAGAGAGCATACAGGAGATGGACTAACACCAGACACCGTGAAAGATGCCATAAAATGACAGAACAAACAGAACAAGGATGCTCTGTAAAGAGTTAACTGCTGTGCAAACTCAAGGTAGAATTGTTGCTGTGTTCCTAAGCTGCAGTTTACTCATCCCTGCATTTTAAAATGAGCTTCCCTATATAACCAATCTCCAGTGGCTCCTCAGGAAACTCTTGGAAATATTTGTACCATGAGAAAAAAATCTCTTGGTACATACGATATTGCATCAGACAAATTAATGAATGAGACGGAATGACAAATGTATACTATAGCATGTAGTAGGGACTTTTATACAAATACCAATAATCTCGTGAGCAAAGTTAGGCAGCACACTACCGTGCTTGGTGTAAATCCTACTCCTCAGTCATTTCCTCAAGCAAGTTTGCAATCTTGTGGCTGCTCTTTGCTCTGTAATCGACATCTTGGTGTTGTCTTGGACTCTGTTAAATGTACTGAATCTTAGAAGCAGCTAGAAATTTCCTTTTATCTAAGATTCCAAAAATGATGATTGTCTCATCCCTGGAAACTGCCATGTTTTATCTACCAGTGAGATGAAATTGTTCATTCAGTTTCATATAACTTTGAATAATGCTACCTAGTTTATATCTCTAGCTTGGAAGGTGATTTTTCCCTTTATTCCATGGACTTGCTTTTCCCCTCATCTTTAAGGCAAAGGTGATGCCAGAGTACCATTAGGAAAAAGGTTAGTCCCCTTTTAAGTTATTTGCTTGAACACCTCCATCAGCCGTCCCCTCCCAGAGTTACTCATTGGAAGCCTTTATTTGAGGTAGAAAGTTGTCGTTTTTCTAAATATAAATGATGTATGAACAAAGGCACCTTTACCAGACTTTTCAAGTTTAATTCACTTGTGTAGAGAATGAACCACAAACAGCTATATACTTGTGCTGCAAATGTAGCTTCAAAACAGCTCTCTGAACTCATCCCAACTCAGCATCTTCTCGTAAGCTCTTACCTCATGGGACATTTAAAGACTCTGTTTCCTGAAAGAGGATGTACTCATGGAGATTTCTCAGTTCCTCCTTCCCAGCCTTCTTCACTTTGGCTTCACCAAGAACAGGAATCATCATCTGTGATTGTGGCCTTCTGTGGTCCATCTCCTAGTTCCTAAGAGTAGCCCAAACCCTTCTTCAACCTTCTCCTGTATTTCTCCAACAAATCAGACCAGATGGTCACAAGCGATAAAAGAGCAAATCATGAAACCATGAGCTTACTGAGGAGGTGGAGGAAAAGAGCATTGAAATCACAGAGATTGGCTGTGGTCCTGTTAAGAAGCTACTCCTATCAACACTGAGATGGTAGGCAGCATGTGCAAGACATATTTGAAGGAGGCAAAAGTTTTCATTGTAATTACAGGAGACAGTCCTTTCTTCTTTGCTGACAGAATGCTGCATGCATTCAGGTACTCACCTCTACATCAGAGAGCAATACACTTCTAGGAAATCTGACAACGTCCCTAGGCAGGACTCTATACTTTTAAAAAACTGGGCCCCCCAGGAATTTCTTTTACTTTTTATCTAGCAAAACATAAGTTTAAAAGTTAAAACTGAAAAAAAAGATTTATTTGCAAACTGTTTTTGAAAATAAAATAGCCAAACATGTTTACATGAGTATCATTTTCAATGCAAATCACCAAATTCATCAAAGCAAATTAAGAAATAACAATGGCATACTTTTACATTTGTGTAAATATCTTTAATATTTTGTAGAAGATAATTTTATTCCAATGTCAACTTCTGCATTCAATCTTATAATATGAAACAGTAATAAATCCAGTTGTAATCTGTTCTTTTCATTAAAGTATATGAAGAAAAATTGGTACCATCACAGATATATAGACAAAAAATGAGGCATACTTTAATAAAATTTTTTAGATAATTGTAGAGATTTCTTTGATACAACACTATAATTTAACAAATGGTGGTTTCTCAAAGGTTAGAGAAATTAGAACCATATCAATGGTTAATTAATCTGTCACATTGAAAACCAATGACCTATCTTATACATTAAATGTATCATTTGGTCATGTTTAACTTTGTAATGTAATGCCTTGATTATTAGAATAATATTAGTTCACAGAATTATATGACTCTTACTCAAATATTATGATAAAATGCAACAAAATCACATTCACTAATATCATCAGCATTAATTTTCATTGCTTTATTCAAGATATTCTTGAGTGCAGTGGTATTTTTATTTATTGAAATAGAAATAAAGAATATCACACCTGCTAAAACAGTATGGTATTGACTGGTGTTAAGAGGAATCAGTTTTTATTCATCACTTCTTTCACATTAACCATGTGAATAATGTCACAGCAAAAAAGGAAAATAACATTTAAAAATTGTTTTCACCACATGAATCCATTCATAGTGTATGAAGAAAAAACATTTGACACACATGGAGACCTTCTGTGCTAAGATCTTATTCTCACTGTTAGTTTTGGTTTGGGAATGGATGTGTGATACAATTCTTGGAAGTGAGACTGGGATGGAAGAAAACCCCTGTGAAGCATTTCTGAGGGAGCAGGATACTCAGTATTGTCTTTCTGTTAGGCATTGCCATGTGAGGCTTGATTACTGGGGATGCTAGAGGCATCTGATGACCATGAAAGGCATAAACCATGATATAAAGTGGTAGAATAGAGAAAAAATAGGACCTGAAATCTTGATGAGATTGTAGAGCCACTGGTCAAAACATTCCTGACATAACTAATGTCTTTAATTTTCAGGAGGACTTGAAATGACTTTTTCTTTTATGTGAAAACATACAGATAATAATGTGGACACCAACCCATGTGTAAAATAATATGGAATATGAGGCAGAACGGAAAGAGTAGGAGAGAGGATTATGGGGATCCATGGGCAGAGCAGAATAAACACCAAAGAGTCTACAGTATTTGATTAAATCGGATTCAAGGTGAGTATTGATCATTTGGAGATTAAAAAGTAGAGATGGATTAGTTATAGATACAGACTCTTCATAGTTTCCTAGAGACACATGACTTTTAGTGTCTTTACAGAGCATGAGACAGTCATTCTCTTATAACCATTTTGTTACTTTTTACAGATCCCAAGCCAGAGCATTCTGAAGCCTTCACTTCCATTTGTTGACATTCAAACCAGAGGTTTAAATAAGCAAAATTCTAAAAGCACTCCCCCCTTTAAAAGATACTGCCTGTTATTGTGGTTTTAATGGCAATTATTAAACATGAATCCTGCAGCATATATGTCGCAGAATCATAGAAGCACTATAAGTAAGAGGAAGGAATGCTAATGGTCTTTGAGAAGGGAATTGATTTTGGGTATGGTCAGATTTTCCAGAGAAGGGGTCCTTGGGAATGCATAGGGGTTGCTTATGGGTACTGAAGAGAAACTTTGACTAAAAGTGAGGCATGGCAGCCCTAAGAGCTAAAAAGCTACTTTATTCCACTTTCCAGTATGAAAGGATCTACTTCAATAACAAACCCCAAAGGCTCAGGAGTTTGGAACAAATACTCGTAGGAAGTCTATAGAAGGTTAGAGTACTTTCCTCCATTTATTTAGAGCAGTGGTTCTCAACCTGTGGGTCACAACCCCTTTGGGGGTTGAATAACCCTTTTACAGGGGTCACATATCAGATATTATGCATATCTGGTATTTACATTATGACTCATAACAGTAGCAAAATTATATTATAAAGTAGTAATAAAAATTATTTTATGGTTAGGGGTCACCACAACATGAATAACTGTATTAAAAGGTCGTAGCATTAGAAACATTGAGAATCACTGATTTAGAGGGTATGTTCTATTTTACAGGCTACTATCTTAGCATAATGGTGGTATGCTGGCTTTAAAAGACATAGCCCTGAAGGTAACTCAGATTGCTTCTCCCTTTTATTTGATTTGCTACAACTTTTCTAAGATCCTAATGTCAGATGAGTAGGGATTTTAATCTACCTATGAAGGAGAAGAGAAAAAGAATATAGTGGAACACAAATATTCTGTATTGTGATTGCCATTTTGATTACCAACTAATTATTAATATCATTTGATACTAATAATTTGATGACTTATATTAACTATATTAATAATTTGAACATATTTGATCACTTCGTTAAGAAGATCCCCAACTGCATCTTTTGCATAGGTCAAGGTCTTCAGGTAATGTAGATGATAGTATGTCCCATCATGTACAGACGTGGTGCATATTGAACTAAAAGGGACAAATTTATTTTGCCCCAACTTGCTAATATATGAATGGATTAGGTACAAAATTATTTAATAAACAGAACTATTTGGAAAGATAAAGAGTAGGAGACACTTAGTAGAGTTGTTCATCTCTAAAATTCCAGCAGTTCTGAATCTTTTCTATTCATATTTCATTGTATGCAATTGCTCAGCCACCAAGACAAACTGTGGTGGTCCAGAAAAAAAGCAGAATAAGATGGTGATGTTCACTAGAACTATCTAAAACTACTTTGGATTTGAAATTACTTTTCAAATCCAAAGAAATCCTTTATCATAAACCACAGTACTTTTGTATGTATGATATTCAAATAATTTATTTTATACAACATGGTTGTAAAATGATGGGTAAATTAATCACAGTCAAACTTCTTTTTGGTGGCTTTAGACATTTTCATTGTGTATACCCTAAAACTCTTTTTCTCATATGAGGAGAGGACACTGAAGAATGTTGGAATGATGATGTGTGAGTTCATCTCTTTCTGCAGCTCACCTTAGACCAGTTCCAGGAACCAAATTATCTCCATCTCTGGGAGGGCAGCCACATTTAAACCACAGCAGGGGTGTACCTATAGATGGAAAAACCATGAAGATGAGAGCGAAAGCATCCTTAGAGGAGTCAGTGTAGATGGGCTCTTAGTGCAGTGAAATGCAGTCCCTCTTCGGGGAGCCTGCCCAAGTGACCACTGAGATTTCAATTTTCCCCCGAGCAGCCATAAACTGGTGATTATATTTATTACTTTGTAAACTATACATGTAAATAGCATATACTATTTCCTATATGTGATGTATTTCAAAATTCAGTAAAGAAAAATGCAATGAAGTCTGCCTTTTGCACCGGGGGAAAGAAAAATTATGAGGGCACACTTCAGAGTGAGACTTTCTGCTTTTGTGGGAATTAAAGAGGCAAAAATTCAGAGAATATATTTTTTTAAATTATTTCTTTTATTTTTGAGATTATAATTACATCATTACCTCCTTCCCTTTCCTCCCTCCAAGCCCTTCCATAGACCCTTTCCTGCACTCTTTCAAATTCATAGCCTCTATTTTTTGTTAATTGTCACACATACACACACATACACACACACACTATATATATATATGTATATATATATATATATGCATAAATACAACCTGCTCAGTCTGTATAATGTTTTGTGTGTGTGTGTGTGTGTGTGTGTTTTCAGAGAACACGTTTAAAAAATGTATATTACTTGAAGTTACTTTATGAGCTCTTAGTGAATCAGGAGTAAGTTTCTTATACCAAGTCAAGGCAGGGCTCTTGGTGGACCTTGAGACACAAGTGACCACTCCCTTGATTGGTCTGGATGAGTACCACATGACTGATCACGTCTTTGATTGGGCCTGGGGGCATACATAGGGTGTGTGGACTTTTGAATGTTTTGGTCCACGATGCTCTCAAAAATTAACCAAACCCCGTAAAGATTCTATTGGTCTCCATCTATTTTCTGTCATGATACCTTTCCCTCACAAGACAACAACAAAACAAAACAAAACAAAACAAAACAAAAACAAAAACAAAAACCAAAAAAAAAAAAAAAAAACTACCAAACTGGGCACTACTTTCAAAAGTCATTCTCTTTTTTTCTTAATAAATCTTCATTCACTCTGCTTCCTTAGCATCTGCATTTTCTTATTCTTCTTGGCTACACTACTCTTAAAGAATCCACATTATGAGGACAGCCAGGCTTGATGTCAGGTAACTCTGTATCCTAGGCCAGAAGATAAGACATCGTCTAATATTTAAGAAAAATATATTTAAATGTTTGAATTAAAGAGTATATTTAGTGTCTATAGGAACAGGAGCATTCTTAATGAACACTGTTGCAGATTTATTAAATCAATTATTTTTTCCAATTATGCTTGCTGAAAAAGCATGTTTATGTGAGACCAGGATTCCCCAGAATAATTAGTCAGAGCATTGCCAGCAATTTAACTGAGTATTGGAAGGATGCCTGATTTCATTTTATCCTATATTTTTTTCATGCAAACTAAATAAGAGAAATCTTCTGTGGCTGGTGGAAGGGACCAAGGACAAAACAGAACTTCCCAGACACCAGACTCTTGCTTCTTCCTCGTCTTCCCAGGGAACATAGCTATAAGGTTCTGCTCTCAGTTGGTAATGTTCTGCGCCTGTCCTCCAACCACGGAAGCTGGCAGTTAGAATGCAGAAGGGACATCTAACCCCTACTTTTTTAGATATCAGTATAATATGCCTTTAACATAGTATTTTTGTTGTATTTTCCCTTTTACTGAAAAGAGATTATTTTATCAGATAATATATCCTGATTACAGTTTCCCCTCCCTTTACTCCTCCTAGTCCTTCCCCACCTCCCCTCCCATCCAGATCCCTTTCTGTCTCTCCTTAGAAAAGAACAGGTTTCTAAGAGATAATATTAAAATATAAGAAAATAAAATATAATAAGATAAAACAAAAACTATCAGATCAAGGTTGGACAGGGCAAACCAACAGAAGGAAGAGAAGGTATGAGAATTAGGGACCCACTCATTCACACACTCAGGAACGCTATCAAAACTAAATTATTCTGATACATCTCCTTTACAACTAACAGTGATACTTCAAAGTAGCAGTTTTTCACCTACTTACAATGTTAATCTTTAAATATTAATTTTGGAGTTGAGATAAAGGGGAATATATTTCTAAATATAATCAAGACTTGTAGGCCACAGATTTGCTACTGAGCTTTCACGGGGTTTAACCACGGATTCCTGAAGCGATAGAACAAATGCTAAAAGTTCCTGAACAACTCGCAGTACTGAACTGTGAGTCCCTGTAGGTCATTCTTGATTGGCCATTTTAAGACACATACATGATAATGGCCTGGTTTGTGGACCCTGAAACAATTTCATGAAATGCTTCATCTTCACTGGACTAATTTGGATGCTAAAATGCTCCTGTGCTCCAGTGGGTAACTGATGCCCAGTAAGAATCAGTCGCAACACTGAAAACAACAAAGTAAAGCACGTTTTTCTTTCTGCCATAATCAAAAGCAGGCTGCAGAGCTGAGGAGGGAACTAAGCATGGCGCACATCTAGAAGCAGGTTATCTGACTCCCGGAATTCCAGAGCTTGGAGGAGTCTATAGGGGTCACTTACTTACCAGTTGATGTGTGGAGGTGAGGATGACCGTTAGAATGGCCTGGACCCTACCCTGACTCATTGAGGGCGGAGTCCAGAGTTCTTTACCTATGTCAACTTTTCCAAGGATTCTGACACAAGAGCCACAGAACATCTCCAAGTCCCACCATCTCTCACCTGCAGACCAAAACACAACAACCAGCATTCCATAAAGTAATGTAACATATCAACATACTACCTACTAAGAACAATGCTGTGCAAGTTACTCCTGAGCTTTAAGGAGTGAATGTCAGTGTGAGAGACTAATAAGTCATGGGCTTTTTCAGGAGACTGAGCAAAGCCCTTTGATGTAAATGGTTCCTTCTGTAAGGTTCAGAATGTTTTCCCAAGGAAGGTGGCATTTGACATCATATGGGGATGCTAGTAACCCTATTTGGATAACATTGGTTGTTAGTGTTCCTGGCATACAGGGTGCACTCACATAATTACTCTTGATAATAATAATAGTGATAATGGTAATTATCATTGGTATTAAATGTTCTACTACATTCTATACAACCATCGTGTAAGCTGATATCTTTATGCCCATTTTATAAATGAAGTGATGTCAAAGAGGTCAACTGTATTGCTCATGATAACACTGCTGGTTTGTTGTGGGCATGAGGGTGAAATTTAAGAATGGAGTCAAGGGTGGAGGAGTCCTTGAAAAAAGAAAAAAAGAAAACAGTCTCCCTGAGATATTAAAAGTCTTATCCAAAGACTTATCCAAAAACAAATAACTCTGATCCATCCACTCTGACATACTATGTTTACCTCAAGCTGAGGGGGAAGAAGCTGGGGAGAGAAAGAGAGCAGGCTGTTCTCAGATACACATAGGTACTAACATATAAATAATTTACCACACACAAAAATGTATCACATTATTAAGGCTTTAACATGTGGTAAAGCAATGCTAGCATTAGAATTTTATAAATTAAAATTGGTCATTTTTGTACAATTTATTGCTCTTCTGAAAAGACAAATGGAACCACTGAGCCCAATGAGATCATTGTTCTCCATCCCTTCAACTGAACCTGTCTTATATTCACCCAGAACACTTCTATAAACCTAGATACTGTCGACTCCTAAGGGTGGTCCCAGAAAACCCTGTACTGTCCTGATCTTATTTTGTGGGCATTTACTGTATTCATCAACATAAGATTTTCATTTGTTAAGGAAGTGTTTCTCACAACCCCATGAAAGCTAAGTCCCCATTACTCTTAGCTAGTCATTACATGATTCTTGGTGGGGTTTAAGTGACTCTTTTAACAAATATTTTTGAGTGCCTGCTATGGCACTATTCAAGGAACTAGGAATAAAAACAAAGTAGTGAATAAAACAGAAAAGAATCTTGGTCTTCCTGGAGCGGAAGGACAGACAGCAGTTCACTAGGAGATAATACACATCATAAGGAAAAATATGGCAGGTAATGGTAGGGCTGGAGCAGGTGTAGCTAAAAGTAAAATGAGTAAGGCAAGCCTCACAATTAGATAAAAGAATGACTAAGGAAGGCACTCAAGACAAATTCACTTGATCTTTTTCCCATTTCCCACTGCTACCTGTCAGTTGTTCCATGGGCTTAAGATTCCACCCAGTCACACTCCCTACCTTAGCCAGTTTGTCTAATTGACATCTTGAATCCCTCAGTTATGTTCTGGATCTAATTAGATATAACTGAAGACAGGAAATGTTTGTTTCTACAAAGCATGGGATTCTCCTAGAGATGGGAAAGAATAAATTGACACTTTATCCACCAAAGACACTGAGGAAATAACTAGTACATGCAGTGATGTTTTGGGACATGTCCTCAGCTGTCCCATAGCCTATGAGGCTTCTGACTGGAGATATCAAGTGCAAATAAACATGAATGGGGGGTTGTGGGATGTAAATACCCTGCGGTAAATGAGGCATTTTTTTCATTTCTGCCCTTTCTTTTTTACTTTACTTTTTTACAGCAAATGGGAAAACCCTTTATTTTTGTAATCTAGATTTGTATTTTAAATTTAAAAATGGCAGCAAAATGAGACATATATTTGAGGGTGATTTTTCATTATGCTATAAATGCATAATTCATAAAAAGCCTACAGTTTAAAATTACACCAGAAAAAAGTGAATCAATCTTAAGAAGAAAATAGGATCTTATATAGGACCTTTTGTTTTAAAACTTCATTTTGAATTTGAAATTCAAATGTGATATAAAATGGACATCAAATTGTCACAATGCAAATATTAGTGATTAATAACAAGGAAAATAACTAATTTTCACAAATTATGTAATTGATTTTTGCTTCATGAAATGAAAAACTATCACAACTTATTACTGCAACATTTGATCTTATTTTGTGGGCTTTTACTGTATTCATCAGCATAAGATTTTCATTTGTTAAGGAAGTGTTTCTCACAACCCCATGAAAGCTAAGTCCCCATTACTCTTAGCTAGTCATTACATGGTTCTTGGTGGGGTTTAAGTGACTCTTTTAACAAATATTTTTGAGTGCCTACTATGGCCCTACTCAGGGAACTAGGAATAAAAACAAAGTAGTGAATAAAACAGAAAAGAATCTTGGTCTTCCTGGAGCGGAAGGACAGACAGTAGTTCACTAGGAGATAATACACATCATAAGGATAAATATGGCAGGTAATGGTAGGGCTGGAGCAGGTGTAGCTAAAAGTAAAATGAGTAAGGCAAGCCTCACAATTAGATAAAAGATTTGAGAAAGAAAAGAGCATTTCGACAAAATGCAATTCGAGCAAAGTTTGTGGAATATTCACTGGCTTGGAGGCAGCACTTAATAGTTAACTAAGGACAGTATTATTGTTTGAATCTGAAATATCCTTCAAAGTCTCACACAATAGGTGTTTGGTCTCTGAATTTCAGCTGATAGACTTTGAAAAAATTATTGGATCACAGGT
>CABHPH010111002.1:0-28503 GCA_902168325.1 Peromyscus nudipes
GGGGGGGGGGGGGATTGGGGGTGGAGCTGTATTCTACTGAGAGAAGACTTGAACACCAGATGACCTCCACTTGGATCTCAGGGTGAGCACGGCCACTCCTGAGCCCAGGAGTCTGGTAGTAGACTCACCTTAGGTAAGACAAACCCTGGGGGTAGGCAGTAAGAACCTGTGAGGTGATGGGGAGAGTTCTTGGGGGAAGGTGTGTGGCTGCCCCGGAGCTTATCATTGCCAGCTTCTCTCCTGCCCTCCCACCAGCTTAGAGCCACTGGACATCTTGCTGAGATCAGAGGAGGTGGGATCGACTCGGACGCCCCACCTCGTCCCCAGGAACACCATCCAGCTCCCCAAATAGCACAGACTCTGCAGTCTGCGGAATGCTTCCAGCAGAGGGGGCACACCTAAGCCAGGTAGGCTGGGAAAAGGAAAGGGGAGGCTGAGCCTGAGGGCTACAGAAGGAGATGGGGACGCTGGAGGGGCAAACATGAGCATGTCCCAAGGGCCCTACCCTTCACCAGCTTCTACCATCTGACCACACTCTCAGCAAGCCACAGGGGTCACCTTTCACTGGTAATAAAGCGAAACTACAGAGAAACAAAGAAGACTCTCTCTGGGGAGCAAAAGATCCACATTTTAAACCCAGCTTTTACTGTGTGGCCTTAGGTAGGTCACTAAACATCTCTGAACCTTTACTTGATTTACCTATAAAATAGATTAGCTTCAGATTCTGGCCTTGCAGTTTCTGAGGAGTATAGGCCCTGTCCTTCAGCCCTGGTCCACAACATCGAACTGGGATCTTCCTAAAGCTACAGCTGTTAGCCCAGGAGACTGAGGAATCAGCACAGGGTGAAAGGGAGGGGCATCGGCAACTTGATCCCCTCAGATTTTTCTACCCTGAGAGGAGGAGGATCTGTCCTGTGAGAAGAGGGTCAGAGGAGGAATCCTGGAGGTCAGGGAGCTTCCCAACTGGACTCCCCATGGAATGTGTTGGAAATTTCTTAAACTCCAAGCAATTACCTCCCAAACTATCCTCCAATATGCCCAGAAGTCAGAAAACCTGCTACAATTCAAAGGCACAGAACAAGAGCAAGTTGGGGTGGGGCAAAGGTCACCCTGGAAGGGACATGGTGGGTCCCAGGGATAGCCTTCCAATGTGACAAGCTTAGCTCACCTCTCCTGGGAAAGGGATCTTAACCACCCTTGACCTCCTCCAGGAGTGGAATCACACCTGGTTTTAGATGCTCAGTGGATACAGCGCATCTGCTTGGAGAAGCCCCATCAGGCCCACATGCCTCTGGACATTTGACCTTTCCCAGGGCTCCCAGGGCAGCATCTTTCCTGGTCATGAGAGCTGGGTCACCAGGATTCGTTGGCAAATATAGCCATGGTCTTACCCTGCTCTCTAGGCCTCTAGAAGAAAGGTTCGGGTGGCCCTTAACCTGAGCAATCTGAGGATCCCTGTTGGCGAGGGTTCTGTTGTATTTAGTAGTCCAACAGTGATCTAAAAAAGTAAGATCTCTGGGGAGGAAAAGCAACCTACTGCAGACTTTAAAACCACACAGTGTCTTTAGTGGCAGATCGGGACCTCTCATTCACTTCTCTTCGAGAACACAGGCTCTCCCCACTCCACGGCACTCATGTTGGAATCTATCCTGGAAACAGCTCCTCTGAATGTAGAGGTGTTCTCCCCCCCCCACTAGAACGGGCCATGGATTTCCATCAACCTAGGACCACTCAGAGTGGACACAAGCTCAGGTCAGGGAAAATGCCAGCGCTGAATCCCTCGCATTCTCCTACCTGCCTCTGCCTTTCCCTAGAACATCCCCCCGAGTCTTACCTCTGAACAGGGACTGCACACGGGTCCTGGGGTATCTGCTCAGCCTCGGCAGGGACTGGCCCGAGGGCAGGGCATGGAGAGGGCTTTAAGCAGGCATGTGGGCTGGGGCCTTGAGAGCCAAGCCCTGCGGTGGGAGGAATGTGCAGCGGGAGATGGGGGGGCGCGACACAATGGAGGGTGTTGGCTGCTATTTTGGCAGGTGCCAGGCACAGGGCTAAAGGAACAAGTACCCCACGCCATATAAGCTCATGTGGTCCTCCAGCTGCCCACATAAGCTATTTTAAACCAGAGCAGATATGCTGGGAACATAAACCAGCTGTCCCTCTTGAGAATCCTGATAAAGCAGATGCCAAAGCCCGGGGGGTGGGGGAGGGGCTGGGAGCAGGGTTGGGGGCAGAAGTCAACATTAGAGACACTTCAAGAGCCCTGGGGAGCAGAGGGCAAGAGCTGGGGGACAGACATCTTCTGGGCTGCTGGTTGCTGTTGCTGCTGCTGCTGCTGGACCAAGAGGTCTTCGGCAGATGGCAAGCTCTGCAGGCCTTGGAAAGAGCACCTGGAAAGTAGTCTCCATGAGCCCCAAGCCACACGCCATGTCCTCCTCACAGGAGTAGGCTCCAGCCGCCAGAGGAGGTTGGACACAAGAATGGCGACTCTCCTTAGTCTGGCAACAGGAGTATGAGTGGGGTGCAGAGAACCATTGGGGTTTCCCTTCAGGGTTGGAGACTGGGGTCCTGGTGAGCAACTTTGTCCGGCTTGCCCACTAGGTCAAAAGGCCCGTAAGACCAGGACCCAGCTTTTGCTATAGCCGGAATGTTTACGTCCATCAGCCCACGGAGGGTGACTGGCACAAGGTGGGATGCAGGGTGTGATGGAACTGAAAGAAGAAACTAAGTTGGGAGGCAGCTGAGCTCTCTCCCAAAGGCTCTCTCCCCCCACCCCACCTTCTCAGTAGGTCCCACCAAAGTCTGAAGAACAAATACCTCCGTGGACCAGGCCCAACTTCCCAGATGCCCCGAGCCCTAAGATCCCTGACCCTTCCAGACATTGTTAGTGACTCATCCTCTTGCTTTTCCACACCAGACTCACCCAGCCTCTGCCCTTCTCTTCTTTCCTGACCGTCTGCCCAGCCTCTCCTTTAGTTCCACCACTTATGAGGGATGGGGCTGCCCTTGTGTGAAAGTCCTTGTCAGGACCCTCTGCACACAAGATGTCCACACTTCTAGCCAACTTACCCATTATTCAGCTGACACCATTCCCTTCCCATGGTCCCTAGCAGCCTCTGAGCCCAATGACTTTGATCCCCAGCTCCAGGCTTATCCTGAGCCGTGTGCCATTCTGCCAGCAGGTCAGCAGCAGGACCAGCTGGAGCCACAGGCCTGGGGGCAGCATCCCAGGAAAAGGGAGGGTTCAGAAAAGCTGGGGGGTTGGAGCGGAGAGGCTTGGGAAAGGCGGAGGGAGGGAGAAGACTAAGAAGGATAATGAGACGGAGCAAGCTGGCCTCATAAAGAGCATGGCAGCCTGCTTCCCATTCGAGCCCACCAAGCCCCATTTTGCATTGTATCTCAGTCTAGAATCTGCTGGAATTTAGGAGTTGCTCTTCCTAAGCTCTCCCTGAACTTAAACTACTTTCCAAGAAAGCCGATAACCTTTCAGACAGGCCATAGCCAGTCTTTATGGATGACTGAAGGAGGAATCTGAGCATCTACCTACACAGAGTACCCTCCTCTGGAAAAACCAGTAGGTTCTTAGTATCAGGAGACGCTAGGTGTGGGGCTTCATCCAGACAGCCACTGCTTGGCATCCATACTGGTATATCACAGGGTAGTCCCAGAAGCAACTTAGAGGTCTAGTCGTGACAAATAATGTCTCAGCAAATGAGCAGAAAATCAGAACTGCGATGATCTGAAGAAGCATGTGAGTTGGTGCATGCACACTGAGGTACCCACCCAATGACAGGATGCTCCTTGGGTCCCCAGGCCATTGCAGCAGCAGAGTAGGGAGGTAGACTTACCTCCAGGGGGCACTCAGATGTCACTTCCTACACACACACACACACATACACACACACACACACACACACACACACACACACACACACACACCTCTGACTCCAGCCACTGCAGGTAAAGCCACAGAAAACATGGCAACATATAGATTAACAGAAATGGGCTGAGTTTAAGCGTAACAGCTAGTTAGTAGTAAGCCTGAGCTAATGGCCAAGGAGTTTTAATTAATATAAACCTGTGTGTTTATTTGGGTCTGAGCAGCTGTGGACCAGGCGGGACACAGGAAAACTTCCAGCTACAAATGGTGCCCACACGTGGTGGCCAGAGTTTCCACCTAAAATCTGAGAGCACTTAAGAAGAGATTATAAATGTAACTAAGAGCACCTTTCTAGTTCATGTCACTCATGGCAGGCCTAGGTACAATGATGTGGCCCCTGGCTATGGCGGGTTCATGGCATGCAGGCTGGAGCTACAGCATGTCAGATTCCTGCTGAGTTACACAGAGGTTTCTGTAAACTGCACAACATGATGCATGGTAGACACAGCTTTTGATAGTACAAAAAAAAAGTTTCTGGGCTACACGCTGCTTTGATAGAGGTATAGACCCACTGCCTTCCAGAGTCGGTGGAAAGCTGAGGTGGGCAGAGCCAACAGCCAAAGCTGCCATTTCAGTCCTAGTAATGCTGCAGTTTAAAGCAATAGATTCACAATAAAACAGATTCAGATAAGATAAACCCTAAACTATTTACATGTGTGTAAAAATGTACATAGGCTTAAAAGAAAGAGGAAAAGGAGGATAGACAGTTATATAAAGAAATAGATAGTTTTAAAAAATAAAGTCTTGCCGGGCGGTGGTGGCACACGCCTTTAATCCCAGCACTCGGGAGGCAGAGCCAGGCGGATCTCTCTGAGTTCAAGACCAGCCTGGGCTACCAAGTGAGCTCAAGGAAAGGCACAAAGCTACACAGAGAAACCCTGTCTTGAAAAATCAAAAATAAATAAATAAATAAATAAATAAATAAATAAATAAATAAATAAATAAAGTCTTTAAAGAGAAAGTAAAAGTAATAAAAAATATAAGCCACATAAAGATGCAAATCACACAGAGTCTGGATTATGTTGTCTTTGGGATTTTTAACTGCAGAGAGATATTGATTGTAAATGCTGCTGAGTTAAACCTATATATAGATATATAGATATATAGATATATGGATATATAGATATATATAAAGATACCTTGATTTCAAAATTTATGTCTAAGGATATGTTGCTTTGGAAAAGAGGTTCTGCTTTTGTTTCTACAGAAGATGAGAACCTATGGATTGCTTCCAGGCTAATATGGTTTGACCAGCCAAGACCCCCTGAAAGGTCTTCAGTGACACCAAGGCCCAGATGAACCAACATCCAGAATGGCTTCAAGGCAATTGGCTCAGACCATGCAGCCTCACAGACTATTCCAGTCAGGACTTAACTATAATTCTTAATTTTCTCAGGATCCCCATAAGACTACCAGGGCCCTCTATCAGCAGGAAATAGCCTAGAACACTACACCCATATTCCCAAAAAATGGATTATCGATGTTTGCCTTTGTTTAAGTTGTTGGTTACAAATTGTTATTGGTCATAGTCAATCTCTTTCTAAAAGAAGGGGGATATGATATGGAAATATAGGATATAGATAGGATAGTATAAAAGGGTAGATTGTCGAACCTACTTTTAAAGAACAACTTGTTTAAAATGTTTTACATTGGTATAGATTTTAGTTTATTGATACAAATTTAAAGTTAATTTTGTTATACTGTACGTATATTTCTACTCTTGTTTAAGATATTATGTTTGTGCAGCTCATTTAAATTGTAATGTATAATTAAGAAATACAGATTAATAATTAGTCTTCTATGATAGTCAAACTTATAGTCATGTTAAGTTTTCTAGGTATACATAGATATAATTCAGTTAGGTAGGTAATCTTCAAACACTTCAAAGACCTACAGAATATGGCATTTAAAATGTTTTAAGAACTTTGACTTTCTGGACATTGAGACATGTCTGCTCCTGGCAGCATCAATTTACTTCTAAGAAGAAGATGGGCATTGAAGAAACTCATTATGGAGTTTGCTTTCTTTGTAGCAAAAGTTGGCCACTGGGCAAAAAAAAAGTGCCCTTGTGTTGACTGCTTGATGATATGTTGTCTAAACTAGACATGCAGGACCCATAGGAAGGTGACCACTGAACTTTGCAAGGCGAGATGTTCCTTCAGGTTCCTGCTTCACAGAAGAAACTGCCAGACATTCTACAGGACACACACACACACACACACACACACACACACACACAATGACTGAGAGGCTAGGCCTTTGGGCTGAAGATGGATGCCCCAACATTACAGAGGAACTTTGGGTAACTGTCCAGGCAGGCAGCTGTCTCTGTCATTCTAGATTTTTGGAAGTTGCTTACAATGCTCTTCCTGTTTACTTAGGTAAAATTGTATCCTTCTGAGGTTGTTGGTGTAGTTGAAGACTAGATAGTTATAATTTTCCTTGGTCATGATAAAAGACAAATTAGATATAAAACTTTAGATTCACAAATATAGGATAGAATATTTTCTTTAATTTTGCCAAATACAAGTAGACTAGATATTGTAACTTTAATTCTTGCTTGATAACTGTTTGTTATATGTAATTTTACTATGTTAAAGTTAAAACCTTTCTTTTTAATTAAACAGAAAAGGGGAAATGCTGTGGGATAATGCTTTTGTACACTGGTTTAATAAAACGTTGATTGGCCAGTAGCCAGGCAGGATGTATAGGTGGGATAAACAGACAAGGAGAATTCTGGGAAGAGGAAGGCTGAGTGAGGAGATGCCAGCCCGCCATCCAGGGGGCAGCATGTAACGGCACACAGATAAAGCCATGGAAAATGTGGCAACATATAGATTAACAGAAATAGGCTGAGTTTAAGTATAAGAGCTAGTCAGTAGTAAGCCTGAGCTAATGGCCGAGCAGTTTTAATTAATATAAGCCTCTGTGTGTTTACTTGGGTCTGAGCGGCTGCAGACCAGGCGGGACACAGGAAACCAGCTACACCCTTGTTCATCAGCTGCCTCCAAAGCAAAGCAGGTGGCAGAAGAAGTGGTGGAGTGGAGCTGCTGCCACACTCTCCCCAGCAGCCTGGTCACAAGGGCCATCCCAAAGAGGGGATGCAGACAGAGGTCACACCACTCTGAGCCTGCACCTGATGGGCATCCCCTCCATTGTCTGAGGAGAGCACCCATAAGCCTCTCCTAAGAGACTATAGGACAGCTCTGCCAGCTACAAAAGTTCACCTGCCAAGGAACTACTCAAAATTTGCAACATGAACACCCCAAAGCCATTTGAGGTCACCTGCTTGAACTCTCAGGATGCAGAGAAGAGAAGGGCATGGGGTCATAGTCAAGGTGCTCAGCAGAACCAGAGCAGTCACAGCCTCCATTGTCCAGGTGACACACAGCCACCTCATCTGCCTTGCCCAGAGTCCCACCAACCCTCAATTGCAGATCAAGTTCTTGGCAGGATGTACAGGGTGTTCTAGGCAGGTCTTCAGGGTCTGCTCTTCCCACCCCCAGCCCCCACACCTGCCCCAGCCTAGCAAAAGTGTGAGACCAGCTGCAGGGGACCTACAGAGGTAAGCCAGCTCTGGGTACTAACAAATGAGCACATCCTGGGGCTGAGGGTCTCTGTCCTCGGGACTAGAGGGGCCTTCACCCAGGATACAAAGACAGGTGGGACTGGCTGCTTCTGCCCCATCAACTACGGAGCAGGGGGTCCGTGCTGTATTTATTAGCCACGTTCTGAGAAACTGTGGGGTTGCCTCAGGCTGCAAAGTGGGTATGGGCAGCCTTCAAACCCATTCTCCCTCAAGCTGGTTCTAGGTGAAACCAGAGCAATCAACCTTGAGGAAGAGCTGAAATGACTGAAGACCTCCTTTAGACTCCAGCCATAATGGGGTTGCAGAGCACTGGACTGCCTTTCTTGGTTTGCTGTGCATTTTCGGGTGGCTCAGCATTCTACACACACACATAGGGCCATGGTACTGGACTGGGAAGAGGAAGCCTGGGGAGAAAGATGGGATGAAGGTAGGTGGCAGTTCTGTGCTCTTAAATGTTTTTATTGTGTGTGTGCTCTGCTTACATGGATGACTATGCACCATGTGCATGCGGTGCCCACAGAGCCCCTGAAACTGAAATGAGTGTCAGACATTCATCAGTTGATATGTAGGTGCTGGGGACTTGAACCTCAGTTCCCCTGGAAGAGCGACCAGGGCTCTTAACTGCTGAGCCATCTCTCCAGCCCCCAGTTCTGTACTATTAAGTCACCAAGCTAGGACCACTGAAGACAAGCCTAACATCTTAATATGAGAGAAGATGGGAACAAGGAGCGTGATTCTCCTTCCACCAAAGCCGGGGATCCACCTCTCCCTGCAGCTGACCCCGAAGGAAAGCAGAGCTGGTGAGGTGATCCTCCTCTCCCTGCAGCTGACCCCTAAGGAAAGCAGAGCCGGTGGGGACAAACCCATCAACATCACCAGCCACTTACGCCTGAGGATGAACGAGTTTATCAGATCCTTCCTGAGAAAAGAGTTTTCTGAGTGAGTAAGGCTGGTGGTAATACAAAAAGGCACTGAGCTCCGGATAAGGGGAGGGGGTTGGGGGGGCAGACAAAGCAGGGGGATGCAGTACATGGGCAGTGAGCACCTGGTGACTCCTTTCCTGTCTGGCTTGAAAAAGCCCCGGGGAGAACTGACTAGGTCTAGGACTTAGTTTGGGGAACATCATAGACACACAGAGAACCTGCTGGGAGTAGGCAGGACAGATAACTCTGGAGTTGGCAAAATAACCCAGCCTGATGCCGGAAGTGAGCAGGAGGAAGGGGCAGTCTCTAGACAGGACATGGAGACTCCATGGCTGATGTGCCAGAGCTGTGTTCTGGGTCCTTCTGGGTTCAGGATATATTGTGCCTGTAGCAGGGCAAGAAAGCTCCAGAGCATATCCGCCCCCCAGGCAGGGCTGGGGAAGGGCTGGAGGAGTGTCATTCATGTTCCTGGCCCCCAAGGGGCCCTGATCAGACTGGCTGAGAGGCAGAAAGGGAATGGGGACATCAAGAGTCAGGAGAGCCGCAGGGCAGGGGCTGGCATGAAGAAGGGCCCTTGGGGTACATGTTTGCAGGTCTGTTCTGGCAGGGCTTGTCACACCTGTGGGACAAAGGCCAATTAGAAAAAGGAAAAGGGGTTCCTGGTGCCATGGGGGAGGGCACCTCTGGACAAGAAGATAACCCTTTGGACAACCAAGCCTCCACCCACAGTGGGTAAGTACCCAAAACCTGAGGGTTAGATGGGAGAGGCTTTGCCAAGCTACAGCTCAGCCAAGCCAGTGTAGGACTTCCATTATCTCATGGGTGAATCATCTAAGCACACAGGGTTTGACAAAACCTGGGTGCTGAGACCACACAATTGCAACCCACTTAGAGTATGTATTTAGATAGATTGGGGGGGGCCTTCCACCGTACCTCAGGGCTGGGCCCCTTCCGCCTCACTCACCTCTGCATCCAGGGACATGGCCGACTTGTTTCCCCATTGAGCCCTCCTGGTGACGGATGCCTCTTTCTGTACCTCCTGATTAGGACATCAGAGTAGAGACCAAGACCTCAGGGGTAAAGAGGGACTTGGGACTCCCGCCTGTCCCCTACTCCATGTGGCTTTGCTCTTCCTGAAGTGACAAGGACCTAGACCCACTCCTCTCTGCAGCTCTCACCCACAAGTTGTGTCTCTACCCTCTACCCTTGCCACCCTCTACCCTCGCCACCAGCTCCACTTCTGAAATGACCCATCGCTGTCAGGCCCATCCCTCCTCCGACCTGACATGCGGGTAAGGGTACCTGAGGGCCCTGGTCTCCGGAGTCCTGGGTCTTGCTGATCCACAGGTTAAGTCTTGATGTCACAACCCCTGACAGTCTCAGATTCTCCTAGGAAGAGAATTCCCACCTTAAGGTTCGGAGTCCCTGACAGCACTAAGACTCTTCCAGAGGTCCCAGAATGGGGACAAGATTCTCTCCACCACAACATCCACTCAGCACAAACTATGTGTACCTGGGGCAGGCCCCACCCTGGGGAGGTCTGCACCCAGTTAAGGAGACTCAATTCAGAACAATACAGTTTCTAACACTGTCAAGGCTGAGGTCCAGGCTTCGAGGATGTCAGTCTAGAACCCTGGCGGTTGGGATCTGGCCCTCACCTTTCGGATGGTTGGTTCTGCACGGTTCTGGCCTGCCAGTTCCTTCTCAAAGAGGTGGCGCTTGCTGGCTACACCAGCAGGGGTCACAAGAACCTCAGTGCGGGAGGAGCCTGGAGACCTGACGGATTCGGATCTCTGTAAATCAGAGATGCGAGAGGTTGAACAGTGACTGTATGTTCATAAATAGTGCCCTCCACCCTGGCGGGGGCTCTGGAGGACCGCTCTGCTCCTACCTGTATGGCTGTGTGGTATCTCTCCAGTTTCTCTCCTAGCTTCAGTGTGCTAGCCGGCAGCCTCACACTGGCACTGGAGGATGGGAAGACAGATTGAGAAGGGCCAGCTGAGGCTCTCACCCCAGGGAGGCCAGGCCTGCCCTCGGGGCTTGAAGAACAACCCCCTAACACCCCATCCTGCTGGCAGAGAAGGATGGGGACTGACAAAGTCGCCTCTGTTGCAGAGCGGATTGTAATGGTCAGGGTGACGTCTCCAGACTTTGTCTCCAGACTCCAGGCACTTTCACACCTCTGAGGAACAGCCTGCCTGCTCCAAAGGGCATCTCCGGATCGGGAGCACTTCCCACTGTCTCCTTCCTCCCTTCTCCTTTCACACCCTGTCACTTCCGCTCACCTCACTTCTCACAGGCTGCGAGGTCATCACAGCCCCCGTGCGCCCACACCTGCTGGCCCTGCATCTGCCTGCCTGGGTGGTTACGGGTTTAATGGTCTCAAGTGAGTTGCTTCAGGCTAGCCACTGACTTGTCTTTGTTCTCCACTTGCTCCAGCCCCAGCCTAGGAACATAAGCCCTTATTAAGGGTTTAGCAGGGAGGTAAGCACATCAAAGGTGGATGGAACTGGTAACACCAGCACTAGATTTCAGATCTTACTTATGTTTGCCTCTCCCCCCTGCTCCACGTAATGTACCATTCTCCATCTCCTTGGCTCAGTGTTACAGGGGAGTTACTAAACACACCAGTTCCTGACCCCCGAGCTAGGCCCGCCACAGCTGAGTCTTTCCCTTCTTTGTCCTAACCATAGTCTCCCTTCTGGAAAGTTCTCTTACCCTTTCCCACCCCAACTCCAAGATAGAACAAAGTCTCCTCCCTCTTCAGAGACCCATCAAAGCTGCATCCAAGCAACTCTCCCAGGGACCATAGGATGAGTACTCAACTCCCTGAAACAGCACGCTGGCCCCACATTGGGCAGCTTGGTTCACGATCTCAGCATCCAGAACCACGAGGTAGCCAAGAGGGGCCAGCGAACATGTATCCCAGGTCTTAAGGGTCCCAATGACCACGTCCAGAGGCCGGTCCCTCAAGGTCATAGGCAGATGTAACAGCTACAGCTGCCTCCCTAGGGGTGATGCTTCAGGGCATGGCTCACACAGCTACCCACTACACAAAGCTACCATGATACTTCCTCCAGGCGTCATCTCACCCAGTCCCAGGACCGCCTATCAATCCTGTCGCCCTGCCGGATCTAGAGTCACAACTCACTTGAGACCATTAAACACACTAAACACATCTGCACCTCCCCCCATGTGCGCTGTGGCACAGCCTGGCACATGACAGCAGGTGAAAACAATCAGATAACCAGGACCAGAGAGAGTCAGGCCTCCAGGCAGCTCACCTGCGGGTCAAGGTTGTTTCTGAGTTGTCTTTCCTGGGGCTCATCTGAAATGAGAAGGTGAGGTTGGTAAGTGAGGGTCTGAGGAAAGTCCAAGCCCCCTCTCCAGTGAGGCGGCTAGCTCTCAGGATGCATCTTCTTCCTGAGACAACCTCCACCCCTACCCCCACCCCACCCCCGCGCCTCTCTACCCCGGTGCAAGTGCCAAGCCTTCATTAAAAGTTTAATCTGGAAACACCTGCCTTGGCCCTTCAGTGTGGGTCCAAAGCCCTTCCTCTGCCACCCCAGCCTTGCCAAGGTACCTGTTACAACCTGTATTCCTATCTGCCCCTCCACTACCCAAGAGCCTTGGGGGTACTGGTCAACCTCAGGCATATGGCCCCTTTTCCAGGGCCTACATCAAGGCACAAGGCAAACTCAATCAATGGATGAGCAGATGACCCAGTAAACAAAAGAACCAAGAATAAGCGCTGAAACAGACCAGATGAGACTTTCCAATCTCATCACATGGAAGCAAGGCAGAGAACACTGGAGAGAAACCTGCAGCTCTCTCCTAAGGAAGATGCAAGACGCCATGACAGGCCAGTCTGGTCGGGCAAGTTCATCTTCCTGCAGTTCTGTTCTTATCCACTAGGTGGGGCTGCTCACATTTATTTACACACCCCCCCCCCCCCCCCCCCATTCCTCCCCTACACACATTTTCTAGGTCTTCAATCTGCTCTTCTTTATTTAAAATTTCTCATCTAGTTTGGGCACCCATGGAAATTCAAAGCTCCTCTCTCTCCAGCCTCTAAAGAGACTTCTGGTTGTGTAACGAAAGCTCTTGCTTAATGTTAATGGGCACTGGTTTCCTTTGCCTGCTCTGCAGTGGACTGATGACGAGGGTCCCTGGCTCTTACCCGAAAGGAGATGGTCCTGGGGCTGGAGCGTTTGAGGGAACTGCTGTAGGTGAACAGGGTAGGTGAGGGTGTGTCTGCCTCTTCATCCTTGCTGGGAATTTTTACCTGAGTGGAGAGCAAAGGTGTCAGATAAGAACTCACCTTCCTCGGGACAAGGGGAGGGTACTCCTAGGCCCAAGCAGCCCCCAAGCCCAAACTTCCAGAGGGACCTCGGGTGGCCTGGCTAATTCCAGAAGCTAGAGGTGGGAGAGTCAGCCCAGCTGCCAATGCCTCACTCTCCTGCCCCTGCTACTCAGTAACCACATAGCCTCATGTAGCCTGGCACCAGGCAGGGCTTTAGTTTTGAAGGCTCTCAGGCTCCCTAAGAGCTTGCTATCTAGCCTAAGGTTCCCATGCTTAATGAGTGCTGGTTTCTTCAGAGGGCTCTGTAGTGGACAGGTGACGAGGTTACCCTGGCTCTCAGCAGAAACAAATGGCTTGGGGACTGGAGTCCAGGACCTGGATGAGGATGTGGTTGGAGACCCCAGGTGCTCTCTGCACATGGCTCCTTTCGGCTCCAACAATCTGCCCTGACTCGGGGTCCTATTCGGACCATAGCTAGGAATTCTGACTTGCTAGGCGAGAAAAAAACTACCAAGGCCAGCCCAAAAGCAGGAGAAGAGGAGGAAGTGTGGGAACTAGGGGTCTCAGGGCTGCCAGGGACGGCAAGGGAGAAAGGGGCAGTGCCAACCTGGAGTGTGATGGGTGGGAAGCGAGAAGCCTTAGTCGGAGGGTCTGTTGTACCCTGCTCTGCAGAGGAAGGTGGGCTCTTCCCAGGGACGGCCCTCCCTCTGGGCTCCCTGGTGGCGGCCTGGCTTCCCCCAGGGGCCTGGGGCTGCTCTGAGGTTGCTGCTGCCTTCTTCGGAATCAGCTTTGTCTCTGAGACTAGTGACTTCTCGAAGATGGATGCCTTCTCGGACACCAGCCTCCTCTCTTGCATCTTCTCAGAGACAACGGCTTTTTCTAGAACCGGAGGGGACCTCTTCTCTGGTGCTGCTGTCTTCAGAGACACGAGTGTCTTCTCGGGTGCCGTCGACCTCTCTGACACACTCGTTCTTTCTGGAACCAACTTCTCTGGGCTGCGTTTCTTCTCAGTCAGGGGTGCTTTCTCTGCGACTGCCCCCTTCTCTGAGGGGCAGGCTTTCTCTGAAGCCAGTCTCTGGGTAGGCACCGGAGTTTTCTCTGGGACAGGCAGTTTCTCAGAGACGGAGGTCTTCTGCTGGGCCCCTGCCTCCTCTGGAAGCCCCTTTTCCCCTCCCTCAAGCTCTCTGCCCTTTAGGTGCTCTTCTTCCTGGGCCCAAGGGCCTCGCTGCTCCCGACTCAATCTCCGGCGAGGTAGGGGCTCCACTTTCTTCTTAGACACAAGGGGCTGCGGCTGCTCAGGGCCGGGGCTGTCCTTTTCCCCCTCCCCCTCTAGCCTCTCCTGCACCGGAGCCTGGACAGCCTCTACCACATGGCGCCTCTGTCTCCGTTCCTTCCGAGTCCTAAGGATGGCCTGGATGTCCTCATCTTCATCTTTGGAGGCTGGAGGTGATGGCTTGGGTACCTCCGCTTCCTCCACGCTGGGCAGCCTGAATCAAAAGACACAGGGACACAAGGTGGACAGAATCAGATGATGTCAGGAGTGAGGATGGCCCTGTATGTAGTTGACTCAATGAGATGCCGCCAGGGCCACCAAGGAGGAAGCACACAAGTTAGACTCTGCTCTCCCAGCCCCACCACCACTATTTTCAAAATAATCACTTTTATCTCTTCTGTATGCTGCCCTTCCAAAGGGTCACTTGGACAAAGCACCTCGGGGCTCTAGAAAAATCACAGAGTCCTGTAGTGTGTTCCATGTTCAACCACAATCACTAACACTGATCAAGCAACTGCTTTAAAGGTTCTGGGCCTGGGGCAACATTGGCCAAGAGGGCTCAGAGGAGTGAGTTCAGTCCCTGTCCATCAGAGCCTAGAAGAGACCGTGGGCACGAACTGGTAGGGAGCTAAAAGGAAACCCAAGGCTTCTGAGGCACCACTCTAGTATCCTGGCCATTGTAGGGGTATATCTGGAACACGGTGGCAGCCACGGGTTTGGGTCAGCCCACAGACACAGCCTGGTCTTTCTTCATCGGGATATGTAAAGGAACAAGAGCAACATAAAATAACTGTGCAAAACTCAGAGGCCCTAGTCTCCAGCTTTGTCATGTGATTTCAGGCAAGTTAACTTACTGTCTGAGCTTTTCAAACCTGTAAACTGAGCTTGTTATGCAGCGAAACGAGAGCCATCCCATGAGAGCAATGGCCTAGCCCACAGGCAACACTCAGGAAGTTCTGGGACCTTCTCTTCCTTTCCCTCATAATCCCCAAACCTACATGTCAAGATTGGTCCCCTTTTGCTCCCCCTCGAATGGGGAGGCTCCGAGTATGGGGAGGGAGGTAGCCTGTTTAAGGGTAGTTTGACGAAGCTGGATGAACACTTGTGGCCACACACACAGGACCTCGATGAGTTATCTAAGCATGCTTCCCTGAGTCTCTCCCACTGTAAAACAAGTTATTAACAGCGGCCTCTCACACATCATGAGGACTGAGGGAGCCACATACATAAAATGTCCAGCAGAGATAGGGTTCATGGACAGGTTCACCAAACAGCATCAGTGAGTGTCCATGAGGAGGATGGGGACCATGCTTGGGCTGAGGATGGGTCTAGGGATGGTGAGGAACTTGAATTCCATCTTCCCACCATCAGCCTTACTCCTGGACCAAATCTCTAGCAGGTCAAACAGATTTCACATAGTCTTCTGGGGCAGCTAGGTCCCTCACTCACACTCAAACTGAAGGAATGATGTTCAGCTCCTAGCCCAACCACATACCTCTCCACAGGTCTCTGAGCTCCATTCTGGGTGAGTTTTGGAGATTCATCGTCCGTGGTTGAACTCAGGTTGCGATGCCTCCGCCTGCGTTCACGCTCCTGTTCCTCCTCATCCTCCAAAGTCCGCTGCCGGGCCAGGCTAAGGGAAGGAGGCAGGGATCAGCACAGGCCAGAGACTGGTGAACATCTTCCCTAGCCAAACTCCAAACTCCCACAGGCTTGGAGATGACAAATTGCCTCTAGGTAGCCCTGCCGCCAGTGGCCCTGGGGTACTGCCATGAAGGTGACTTGGGACAAAAATGTTAAAAGTACACATACACAGCATATTTCCAAGACACAGGATGGAGAACAAAGTGTAAAAATTTCTCTTTGAAATAGTGTAACTTTCTGTGATGGCCTGTATCTGTAGTTCCAGCTAGCTAGAAGGGTTGAGCCCAGGAACTTCAAGCTCCCCCCGCGATACACAGTGAGAGTCTGTATCAAAAAAAGAAAGGGGGGGGTTGGGGATTTAGCTCAGTGGTAGAGCGCTTGCCTAGCAAGCGCAAGGCCCTGGGTTCGGTCCTCAGCTCCGGGAAGAAAAAAAAGAAAAAAAAGAAAAAAGAAAGGAAAAAAGTGTATATAGACTACACTTGAAATTGTTGAAATGATCGCTTTGGGGTACATTAAAGCAAGCGGAGATATATCATTTAATTTCCCCCCCTTTTACTTCTTTAACATGGCTACTAGAAGATTTAATTTTTCAACACAGTTCCTTTCTTCACAGCTTGCAGGGATCTAGTCAGAGCGGAGTTTCTCCCGGTTGGCACCACTGACATTTTGGCCAGGTAATTCTTTGCGAGGAGCTGCCCTGGATTAGAGGGGACCAAGCGACACCCCTAGACGCCAGCAGCACCAGTAGTGCTCAGTTGGGACAACCAAAGACATTTTCCAGAATTACCAAACAGCCCTTTGGGGTACCGATGACCCCAGCTGGGGACCACTGTGCTGGATTTTACTGTGGGAGCAGACCGTCTCTGGATGATGGGAACAGGGAAGGGGGCGTGGCTCTGTCCAAAGGAAGAAGGTGACCTTGACAAGGGCCACTCTCTTCTGAGTTCTTGACAGACAAGAACTGAGGAATTGCCTCAAAGTAGCTCACAACCCACAAAATTCCTTAGCCTCTGGTGGTAGGGGGAAGGGTAAACTCACAAATAACAGAGAGAGAAAACCACCATACCCTTCACTTCTCGGGGCCTCTCTCGACCTTTAGAGCTATCTTCTCCCTGCCTGGAGTAGCAAGGGGACCCCACATACTCTACATTTGGTTTCCACTCCTGTGAACTTGCATTTGTGGAACTAACTGGACACTTTCAGGCAGCCGAACAACCCCCGGCTAATCCATTCCCCCAGTCAGCCAGTCATGTGGTAATCCAGTCAACCATACACCTGCTCTTCTCGCCATCTTTAAACACCTACCCACCAGAAAGCCACCTATTGCCCGCTCCCAGCCCATCTTCCCTCCATCCACCCAGACAAACAACAAATAAACACTCAAGGGCTCGAATGAATGGCATCCTTAGTCTGTAAGTTTGGGTATTAAGGAAAGTATGCCTTGACATATTCCTTTTTCTTATGCACAATTCTGTCCTTGAAGCAGCAACTTTTTAAAGGCAAGTCATGCTGGCTTGCAGCTGAAGAAGGGAATAGAGAGTAAACACATTCCTCAAGCTGGGCGGCGGAGGCGCACGCCTTTAATCCCAGCACTTGGGAGGCAGAGCTAGGCGGATCTCTGTGAGTTCAAGGCCAGCCTGGTCTAAAGAGTGAGATCCAGGACAGGCACCAGAACTACATGGAAAAACCCTGCCTTGAAAAAACAAAAAAAAAAAAAAAAAAAAAAAAGCCAATGCTCAGAGGAAGATGGTAGACTAGGAACAGTCTACAGAAGAGCTAGGAACAAGGTCAGAGCAGTGGGGACTAAAGACCTCTGGTGTCTAACATGGAGACCAGCATACAGCAAGTGCCAACAAATGTGGAAGAACAAGTGTAAATGTCACTAGCAGAAGCCAGGATTCTCCTCTTCCTGAGAAATCGCCAACTTCTGCCTTGATGCAGAAGAATACAGAGAGGGAGCCAGTAGTGAGCTCCTGGAGGCAATCTGTCCATCTCTCTACATAGGGAAGGGGGTGTCTGCTCATCATCCCAAGGAAAGGAACAAGCATAGTAGAGAACCTTCTGGAATATCCCAGTTCTACCATTATGAGGGCAACCTCAGTTCCTCTGCTCATCTGAGTCACGATTGTATTCCACCTCAGTGCAAATGAAAAGGGCCAGGGTTTTTCCCTATGGCCTTGACCATGGATCTTAAGCGGGACTCCCCTGGACCTTCACCTGAGCCCTGTAATCTTTGTATATTTATGGACTGATCCTTCATTCACCCCCACACTGCACACAGTCTCTTATGAGCCAGAGCCTGGGGTCCCATCTCTCCTCTGCCAACTTCTGCTGGCTTGCAAATGAGGACACTGTTCCTTCTCTCCCTCTGCATGCACGCTGCTCCTGTCCTGGTTTGGGAACAACTCCTACCCTCCAGAGAGGGTCCACATCCAGAGGAAAGTGAACACTCCCAACCCACACCCAGTAGAGCTGGCTGGATCCTCCAGGATTCCTTGACCATGAGCAACACTGTTCTCATATGCTGCTCACTGCCCTTGGGGAAGCAGGGGCTTTGTTTGCCCTCCTCTGGGGCCCTCTGTGGTGCGCCATCAGCCTGAACCAGGTCTCTTCAAACATGACTCATAACCAGGTTGGACCAAAGCTGGCTGCAGAAGTCAGGGCCCGATGTACCTTAGTGTTTCCAAGCTTTACACCCAGACCCCAACACTCAAGAAGGGTGATGGGGTCACCAAGACCTGCTGCTCAGAAATCATGGGGCCACTGATACCCAGCAAAACATGAGTCCTTTCATTATCTCACCCCACCCCAGGGGAAGAATGTTATCTCCAATAAGCAAAGATTATTGGCCTCTAAAGGAAGAAACGGACAGAAATGGAAGAGAAGGAAGGCCAAAGGTCAGCTTCCTTCGCAAGTGCAATTCCTGGAACCCCGGAAATAAATCCATTATTTGGGGGGCCTAAAACAGGGCTTGGAATCCAAATATGGTGAAAAACAAATCAATAAGTAAAAGAATGAAGGAAGGTGGGATGGCACTAATGTGTCAGTGCTTACTATAACGCCAGAGGCTGGTCCAAGCACTTTACGAATACCACTGATGTTAATCCATACATGGCTATGAGCAAGGTGGGGCTACCCGCCTCGAATTTGAGAAACCCGGGGCTTGGAGGAGTTCATAACTTTCTAGAGAAATCATGGCTACTGAAAAGAAGGAGCCAAGACCTCCCACCTAAGTCGTCCTCTCAAAGCCTCGTGCCTTAACCAAGACACCAAGGGCCAGGAAGGATGCCCTGCAAATGCTGGTCCTAAATCAGAGCAATAACGGCTGAACATTCGGAAGGAAAGCGGGGCCTAAGCAGGAGCAGGGCCAGCCAAGCTCAGGGTGCAGCTGTGAGGACAGAGGTTTAGGGAAAGCCGGCAACCACGGAGCCCTAGAGCCAGGCCCTATGTGAAACCTGCAGGCTCTAACAGCCCAGAGGCTCGGCAGCTGACCCTGCAGGCCAGCCAAGCAGCTCGCCATTCACTCCCCTCCACACCCTTTCCTCCACCTCCTGGCCTTCACTGGAGGGGGCACGTTCCTCTCTGCACCTCCAGATGAGGCTGCTATCCCTCCCCATTCCTGATTCACCAACTCCACCCTTTCTCGTGGATGCCTAAGACATCACTGCCCTGTTACACTTAGGAGTAGACCGCATTTCCCCCAGTGGTCACAGAGAAGCCTCTTACAGGCTCAGCTGCTCTAGTTTAAGTAGCTAGAGGGTTTGTGAAGATGCCCCAGAAGCATTTGTTGAACCCTGGGGCTCAGAGACCTGTGCCTGGGGAAGGGGAGAACAGTGAAAGAGCCCTCAGTGTGGCTGTGACTTTGGGCCAACCTTCAGCTCCTGAGCAGGCAGGCCTCAGGCTCCCCTTCCATTTACTGAGGAGCTATTGTGGGTAATCTGAGGTCCCTTCTGCACCAGACAGTCTGAAGAAAAGGTATCAGGAGAATCCAGAGAGGCATGAGAGGTGAGAGGGCCGTTAAAGGGCCTGGCAAGGAAATGATTAACCACTGGTCACTTAGTCCCGGGGCTCTCAGATCCACCCCTCACCCCCCACAGACAGGCTGGCATATCCTCACTGGTCACCAGGTCAGCACATGGAGGAAAGGAAAAGACTGACCCAGGCAAGCAGCTCACCACTACCCCATCCCAGGCCCGCAGCTTCTGAGCCTCCTGGCTGAGGACAGTGAGTACAGGCTCACATCTCCGCCTTGGTTCTCGTTGAGGCCACCCTTGTCACGCCCTCAGCACAGGCCTCCCCAGTCTGGGAGGCTCGGTTGATGGTGACTCACAGCCCCTTCCTGCAGCCCGCTGAGGCTTGTTGCTCACTCAGAGAGCAGAGCAGGAGCGGTCCTCTGTTCCAGGTGCCTCATCAGGGAGACTGTTGGCAGCAGCCGCATCTGCCCACGGGGTTCTGTGAAGGCTGGGACTGGGCAGGGAGGCTAGACGAGGTCCTTCAGTGGCAGGACTGGTTCCCCAGGGGTTCACTACCACTTAGCCTGGACATCCCATGGGAACTCAGCCCCACCCCTCAGCCACATGAGTCTGTCCGACTGAGCAGTGGACAAGCTAAGACCAGACCTCATTCCCATTAAAAATCCTAGTGCCCCCAACCAAATCCTCTACACACACACACACACACACACACAGAGAGAGAGAGAGAGAGAGAGAGAGAGAGAGAGAGAGAGAGAGAGAGAGAGAGAGACTTTTAAACAAAAAAATAAGTAAATAAAATAAAATCACAAACACCCTCAACAGTCTGGGCACTTCTAAGGAAGTAAGATCTGTTTTGTATTTTTAAGCTAATATGCAGTACTACCATCTTCAACAACCATTTCAATGGAGCATACTGGGAGCAAACTCAGCTGCCCGCACGGACGTCTCATCTCTACACGGGCCATAAACACGCTCACCCACACAGAAGCTGCCCTCTATGTATCTGAGCATGCATTCATAGGCACTAATGTGCCCACACCCAGAAACAAAGACACTCCCGCAACTACCCCATGCACACTGACCCACAGGCAGAGTCCAAGGCCTTGCCCCCACACCAGCCCCACCCTCAGCACATACCTTCCTTGGGGTGTGTCTGACCTCTAAGGCAGCCTGGGTTCCCTTTCCAGAGCATAGGATCTCACCCTCCTTGGGGCTTACCTTTCCCCTTCTCTAGATACCATGGGCCTCTCTGCACTGAGGCTGAGGGCACCCATACTTCAGAGCAGTGCCCTAAGGGGCTGAGGAGGTAATCCTCAGACCAAATGGATGAAGTTCTGTGAGAGACTTGAGACAAAAAAAAAAAAAACCTGAAGCCCTCAGGGAGACCCTGAGGGGCAGCTGATCTTAGGTGATGAAAAATGTGTGAAAGATGCCTTCATAAGCAAGGTATGGTACCCATGCTGCTAGAGTTGCTAGGGTCCATCTACAGAGATAGCTCTGACCCCACAGTAGCCTGAAGACCTAAAGTCCACTTGAGAGAGGCCAAGAAGACAATTCCACCCTAACTGGAGCCTAAGGAACAGAAAGAGCAGGGCTCCAGTGTAAGCCTCCGTTCCCTTAGGACAAAGGATGCATTCCAAATTAGGGACTCAGTCAAAGGATATAGGAGAAGAGATGCTATTTCAGTCCTGGAGAGGGAGGGGCAGCTCCGGGAGGAGGCAATAGAGGGGCTGCCTCTCAGATACCCACCCTCCTAGGCTTCTCGGACCCTGATAGGCTGTCCAGCAGGCAGGGAGAGCAGATGCAGTTTCTGACCCACTGGGACCAGTTCACGAACATGAGCAGCAGTGTCTTGCCCCCAAATGCGAACTCAGAATTTGAGCCTCTCTTAGGATGGGGGAGCTGCTTTCTCTGATCCTAGTCACAGTCTCTCGCTCTGTTGACTCCATTAGGTGGGGCTAAAGGACACTTCCCAGACTCACTCTAAAACTCTTCACGGAGGCTCAGAGACTGGGGGTTCACTCAAGAAGAAGGCTTGGGGTAACTGTTGAACCTTCCCAGGCCGGTAAAATGTTCCTTTGCCCTCACAGACGGTGGCACCCTGGGCTGTCCAGGCTGCGGACCAGCCTTCTCCTAGCCCATTCTTTAGGACCTAAGGGGACAGGAAGCTGCGGAGCAGGGAAACCACCCTCCCTGTCACCTCAGGGGTCGAGAGTTTGGTCTCAATTCTGTCCCCCACCGAAGAGCAACAAGACCAGGATCCCGCTTCCGCAGGGGAGCAGGCCTGGGTCCGGGAGAGGAGATCCGAAGGGGCGAGGCTGCCCCCCAGCCCCGGCCCACCCGGCCTCGGTGGCGGCTCTCACCTGGACAGCGCGGACCAGTCCTTTCTGCTGACCGACATGCTGCCGAGCCCCGCGGCCGCCGCGTGCCGAGCTCCGCGCTCCGCCGCTCACCTGCGGCCCCTCCCCCGCGCCAGGTAGGGTCACATGGCCGCTTATCTCAGCCCGGCTCGGCCCCGCGCCGCCGCGCTCCCATTCGCCGGCCCCGGGAGCTACCTCTGGGGTGTGGACGTCCCAGACAAAGCCGCGCCAATCTCCGCCGGGGCGGGTCTCTCTCCAGCGCGGCCGCTCTGCGGGGACGGCCGCACCGGGCTGCGGGCTGCACCGAAGCCCGGGCTAGCGCGGGGCTGCACCGCGGCTGGGGGCGAGGGCGGGAGACTTCCTGCTCAGAACCAGTTGGACCAGCTTGGCGCCGGCCCGCGTCTTCTCTCCGAATCGCGGTCCGGAGTGCCAGGGAGTGGGGCGGGGGGCGGGACCCAAAGATCGGGGTCAGGCTGAGCTCGCTGCCTGGAAATCGACTTAGCCCGCAGAAACCCAAGAGCTGGAAGCTGAGCAGAAAAGTTAGAGCGGGTACCGTAATCTCGGGTGTAGAGTGCCCGCAGCTGTGAGAAAGGGGGGGGGGGGCAGGGGGCTCCCAGAGAACACCCCAGGAGTCAGAAACTACCTTGAAGACTCTGCTGAGATGAGCAGATACTGTGTGAGAAACATGTCCTCTAGAAAGTCAGCCTCTACCCAAAGGAGATGAGACTCAAACCCGCCAACAGGGAGTGCACACAGCTATTTTAAAAAAAAGGCAAGGTCCTTGTTCTCTGATACCCCACGGTGGGTTAAGGGGCAGGGTTTAACTGTGACATGGAAGCACACTTTTGCTCCCCCAGGAAGAAAGAGGGCCATAGATAACTGAAACTAAGATTGCTCCAACCTAAAGCAACTTGGACACCACCCGTGGACACCCATTTGGGTGGGCGCAGCACCAGCTGCTCCCCACTCGGGAACCTACCTCCTGACTGAGCAAGCCAGGGTCAGGTACCTGGATGGGGAATTTTATCTTCCCGGAAAGATCAGTAATGGAACCAATGACTGTTGCAGACCCTGCTCAGAGAAGGTTGGGGTGCTGCCCAGCACACAGGATGTGAAGTCGGAGCTGGCATGATCGCCTCCAGAGATTCACTTGCCTCTGCCTCCTGAAGGCAGGGAACGCTGGAATTAAAGGCATGAGCCACCACACCGAGCTAGGGGGCTATTTTCGTAATCTACAAAAGAAACAAAGGGGGTGTTTAATCAAAGGTAGCATTGTGCAGGAGGTGGGGCTGGCAAGAGCATCAGAAAGTTGAACTGTCGGCCAGAGGTGATTGACAGGGCTGGTGACTCTTCTCTGCCTGATGAGAGAGGGATTGAGTCCAGTCAAGGGATTCAGAGGACCAGGGATTCCAGAGGACTTAGGGAAGAAGGTGGCTATGGACCACAGAAGGTTTCTTGGTATTTTAACCTGATAATTCTCGGTTTGGGGAACTATCTCCCGAAATGTCAGATGGTCAGCTGCACCCAATACCCATTTGAATTAAAGGTCTTAGAAGGAGCTGTCCGGGAGATCTTTGGATGTTGGTGTGGGAGCTCAGGAGATGGCTTGGCATTGTGTGCCCCATAGCCCAAGGACTGGGGTTGAGGAGGAAAGAGGAAGGAATGATTTTTCAGCAACATAGAGTTGGTATCTGTGCCCATGTCCTGGCTTCCCAAACATCTTGAAAACGAATCTCCCCTCAGTGTCCCCTTAACACTTTGCTGAGCACACTGGGTGCTCAATAGCAGTTTGGAGAATCACACTAATTTTATTTGAGAAGAAAATCTGTACCACTGAAGGTGACATTTGTAGTCTGGGTCATGGGGAAGCTGAGATCAAGGGGGTTCTAGGCGTCCAGGACCCCTGGCCTCTAGGATCGGGGAAGCCAGGGTGTGGTGCCGCAGCAGCTCCCAGAGCTGCAAATGGAGTGTGAGTGGTACAGCTGGCAAAGGTGACTATGTTCTCGTTCTCCTTCAACTGCATTCCTGGATAGAAGAGCTCTTGGACATGAACACCAGAAGAGAGGCCCGTGAATTTTCAAAGACGCGCTACCGGAAAGCAGGAGCCGGAAAGGGAATGAATAAAGGATGGTATCTTCATCGTTTCATCATTTCTTGGCAGTGAAAAATGAGCAAACTGCAGAGGGGTGAATTTCTGACCCAGCGTTGAAAGAGAAAATGCAAAATGCATGCATTTATATATAAAGCTTACAGGAAGATGTGAACCTCAGCAATGCACGGATTAGGGGTTCATAAATCTAGCAGTTATAGTTATATAGCAGTCTCTTATCCCCAGAGGATCTGTCTAGGACTTCCAGCGAATGCCTGAAATCACAGATAGTACCAACCCTGTATGTGATGTTTTTCCTATACATGCTTAAGAGAAAGCTTAATTTATAACGTAGATATAGTAAATTACAAATAGTGGCTAAGCATAAGTGCTCAGTGGAAAAACTTATGTTTAGCATTTACAAAGTCCTGGATTCAATCACCTGCACAGAAAACAAGCAAACAAAAAACCTAACGAAATAAAGGAAGTTGGGTGGGGCTCGTGCCTATAATCCCAGCACTTGTGAGGCTAAGGTAGAAGGATTGCCAAGGACTAGAGGCCAGTCTAAGCTACATAGTGAGTTCCAGGCCAGCCAGAGATACAGAAAAAAAAGGGGGGGTGGGAATGGATGGGGACACAACTGTAATCACACACTGATAAAATTGCCACTGTAGGGCCTTTGTGCTTCGGAGCCATTGAGAACATAGTGGGGACTTAAAGACAGGAACTGTGATACCACACAGCTTACCTGGGAACAGAGATGGCCACATGGCTGGCACACAGAAGCTACACCTGGAACACAGGACAAGAGATGATCCAGGTCCTGGGCAGGACGGCATAAAAGTTCACTATACTACTCAGAATAACATGTGATTTTAAATGGATGAATTACTTGTTTCTGGGATTTTTTTTTTCCATTTAATATTTTTAGGTCAGAGTTGACCACAGATAACTTAAATTGTGGAAAGCAAAATCTTGGAGAAGGGAGACTCCTGTAAACATAAAATTGAAGATTATGTTTATTTACTTTTATGGAGAGGAAGGCTTTATGATGAGGGAGGGGCCCAAGGGTTTCAAAGGTATTTCACAATATCCTGGATCTGAAACTGAGTGGTTGGGAGCTAAGGGTGTAGTTCCATGACTGAGATCTTGTGTGCAGACCCAAGAGTCCAAGCCAAGACACCATAAAAATAAAAAACGGTCCATAAAGGGGTGCTCACTTTATAATTCTTTATTTGCACATATGTTTAAAATGTCCACATGTGACGGTCACTTCCTTCAAGGAAAATCCATCAAGGCAAAGCCTGTGTGAACGGGAAACCCCTGGCCAAGGGCAGGGGTTTTCTGCCATTTCCCAGTCAAAGATAAGGAAGAGGTCACCCCTCTTCTTCTTCCCTCCCTTGAGGTTCTGAGGCATCCCACAACAGACATCCGGGCTCTGGAATCCCCCCAAACATAAGACTCATAGGGCATCTTTTCTGGGGAGGCTAGAATGGAAATCTGGGGGATCCCCAGCCCTGACCAGCTGACCTTTCATTTCTGTTCTGACACCCTGACATTTCAGTTCTGGCCCCATTTTTTATCTCCACTGAGCAGCCACTGTGCCTTTGGCACTGCTGGAGAAACAAAAACAAACAAACAAACAAACAAAAACCGAAGCAACAAACACCCACAGCCTAAGGACCCCAGGTCAGTGGTCACTGGCTTTTGGTTATTGAAGTGGTTGCCAGTTTCTTAATTTGTGACTTAAGAACATTAGAAGCCAGAGTGGTACATGCCTCAGGAGGATCTGAGTACAAGGTCAGCCCAGACTACAAGGAGACCTTGTCTTAAAAGACATCAGAAAACAATTAACACATGAAGGATATTTTAATACTAAAATAGCAACTTGGAGGCATGCTTGCTTTGGAACGAAGGAAAGCCCTTTTCCCTTTTCTGCATTAGCTCTGGGATCCCCAAGCATCTGTGGTACTGTGCCTCAGCAGAGCACAGCCGATGAGGTAGGGTCACAAACAGCCATTTGGGAGGACATCCTCAGAGGAGCGCTGGCACCAGACTACACAGTGTGTGTGCCTCACTAACCAGTGGCAGCCGGCTCCCCGTGGTGTGTCGCATAACCCGGCTCACCCTTTCTCTAAGCAGCTGTGGCATTCACACGCTTTTCCCCCAGGGGCTCCACGTTGAAACACCTGCCTGTCACCCAGGGGAGGCATACCTCTCCTGAACCCAAAAAAGGGCGGGGCAAGGCCACTCGCAGGCACTGGAGTCAGGCGGGGGTCCTGAGATGGGCGGGCTCCTCAGAGCCCCAGCCTCAGGCCCTGGCTGGAAAAACCAAGCAGGCTGGAGTAAGGGGACCCATGTCCTAGTGCCATGCAACCTTGAGCAAGTCATTTTCCTTCTGACTGCTTCCACACATTGACCCCAAACACTCTGTGCCAGTGCCTTAGGGACACCGAAGCCCATCCTGTCCTGTTCCTGCCTTGGTCTCGGGGTCTAGGGCCACAAGCCAGCTTGGGCATATATCCTGGGAATAAAGAACCCCCTGCCCCTCCTTGCAGCACAGGGCCCCACAGGCTGGTAAACATTTTGAGGAAAAAGAACACTGAGGGGGTCAGCAGAGGAAGCTGCCATCTACGCTGGTCGCAGAGACCTGTCCCAGACTTCAGCAGCTTGGCCACCCACCTGGAACAAAAACTGCCCCCATGGCTGCCCAGCCCAGAGCCCCGTGGGGGGTGTGACTCACTTCGCGGGGGGCCATTGTGGCTAACGTTTAACCTGGCCCCTCCTTCAGCATGACACTTTAGCCCCAGAAGCTCTGAGCACAGATTTGCCCTGAGTGTGCCAGTCACTGAATGAGATTCAGACACTCCACTGGGCTTGGAGCCCTGGGACCAGTGGGGACTGGGCACCTCATGAAAGAAAGGGAAGATACCAGCTGGCCTCCTGAGAACTCTAAGACAGGCAGGGTGGTAGCAGGAGGCATCCTGCCCTGGTTGTTCCTAACCAGGAGGGAAGAATATCCTGCCATCTCCAGCTGCAGAGAGAGGCATGCCCACACAGCTGTTGTGGGTTTGTTCACACCAGGCATTCCCCAAGAAGGTCCTGGACTTCCACCCTCAGCCTAGGTCCAACTGTTTGAAGAAGACCTCCCCTTTGCCCATGTGGGTCTGTCTTGCCTCTCACATAATGGCTTTCCATTTGGTAGGCATATGGGAACTCCATGGTATACAGGTAGGACCCTAGTGGAGACCCTCCTAGACAGTTGAAGCAAGACCAGTCCTAGAAAAGTCACCCCCAAGGCAAGTGGAACTGGGGTCCCCTGTGAAGCCCACAGCCGTCAATCTCTGGCCCATATAGCCTAGTGTCCCAAACCCTCCGGGGCTCCATTCCTAGAGGTCTACCTCCAAGCTTTTTCTGAGAATGTGTGACAAATTCTGATAAAGCATTTGGCATGGTACATTTGGCATTGTTATTACTGGAAATAGTGCCGTGGAAATAGTGAATGAGAGTCTGGATACTGGCAAACTTCCTCAGTGAAGTCCCACCTACCTCCTCGTTTGTAACTCAGCGCCTCCCTATAGCACGGGGGTGTCTCACAGGGCTGATGTGAAGGTTAACCGACTACGGTATCTAAAGCAGTGCCTGGCACATGGTCACATGCTCCGTGCGGGAGCTGCCAATCAACGGGAGGTCCCAAGGCTCACTCCTGCTTATAGCCATATCCGGTCATGTGGACTGTGGACCTCCACGCAGAGTTAGGACTCTATAGATATGATATTTCCCACCCCAGGCTACAACAAAAACCCTTTCCAGAGTTCCCCCATTGCTGAAGCCCATCTTCTCCTTGCCAGGCAGGGGTTCGGTCTTCCCCAGATACGTGTGGGTGTCTGTCAGAGCGCTAGTCCATCCTCAAGGAGATGGCTCAGGGCGCTGGAAGTAGAAGAAAGGGGCTGGTGACCTTCTGGAGTTCTCTGCCTGGGTCCTCTGTCCTTTCCCAGAGGGCCATAGGCTTGGGTGTGTTGGGAGCCCCACCCCCACCTCCCAGCAGCCCTCTGTATAGCATGTTTGCTTTGAGTCAGGATTGGGGCTTGTCTCCCTCCTCTATAGGGCAGGGTGGAGACCCCAATCTGTCAAAGCCCTAGGTTAATGGTCTACTGGCAGACTGAGATTTGCCTCAGGAACTTAAGGCCAGGTTCTATCAAAGAGCTGGAAAGAGACAAAACATTGAGACATGCTTTGGAGCCAGGCCAGCTGGGAGGAGCCCGTGAGGCAAGGAAGGGTGGGTTTCTTGGCTGCCCAGGCACGAAGCCTCACCCTATGCTCTGTGGCATGAACCAGCCCTGTCAGGTTCCCCAGCGATCTTGCTCTCTCTCTCTCTCTCTCTCTCTCTCTCTCTCTCTCTCTCTCTCTC
>CABHPH010111004.1:371-11055 GCA_902168325.1 Peromyscus nudipes
ACCAGTACATGGCAGGTGAGGCAGGAGGATCCAGCTAGACTAGCCTGGGCTACAAAGTGAGACTTTGTCTTATGTCTCAAAAGACAAAAAAAAATAAATGTCTTAGGGTTTCTATTGCCATGACTTGCCATGACACTGGGTGGCATCTTGAGCATATAGGAGACCTCAAAGCCTGCACCCACAGCAGTACACTTCCTCCAAGACCACACCTATTCCAACAAGGCCACACCTCCTAATAGTGCCACTCCCTTTAGGGGCCATTTTCTTTTAAACCACCACAATAAACAAGCAGAATATTGCAATAATTGTATGACACTGTATAACCCAGCAGAACCTGGAGATTCCAGGGAGAAGACCTTGCTTACAGAACAGATTGTTCTTCATAAAATTAAGGACTTAAGGCTTGCTTAAGGGGAGGATTAATTTTGGTGTTATCAGATTTAGTATTAAAATGTAAAGTCATTAGGCCAATGTGATGGCTCTGTGGGTAAAGGTGCTTGCTGCCTAGCCTGACAACCTTAGTTCAATCTCCATGACCCACATAGTGGAAGGAAAGAACCAACTCCCACAAATTGTTCTTGACTTCCACAAGTGGACCAGGGCATGTGCACCACATATGCACACAAGATAAATATATGTAACTTAAATTTTTAAAGAGAAGCTATTTACCCATTGATAAGTCTTCTTACACTTAAAGCTCTGGGACATCTAAAAGCTGCTCACTTTCATATGGGTCTATTTTCTCACTTAAGGACTAGAGAGTATTACACATGCTGCCTTGTAGGAGTATTGTGGGGTTAATGAGGAAACAGCTAACTATCAAGTACCTGACATAAGCAAACTCTTCACACACACTGCTTTTATCATGTATACTTTTTGAGCAAATGGTCCTTTCTACATGTTAAAAGCAGATTCTTAAAAAAAGACTCAGGGAAACAAAATAGAAACTAACCCACTCAACTTCTTTCCTTAAAAAGCCATCAATTTTTTCCAGCTATTGGGAGAAAGTTACAAATAATCATCTGACATCTTCTATCAGATGCTTGCTTGACTATTAGGGCCATTTCTGAATTTGATAGCTAATAATCACTAAGTTAATCCTCTCAGAACTCAGCAGGCCTCTGTTCTCCATAGCTGCCTCTCTTCAGAGGCCATTACCTATATCTTCTCGGGTTTCTGATCTTACCAGTTCAGAGCACTAAGTAGATCATCCCTGTATGTCTTTCCCAGTGCTTCATTTCCATGGCAAATTTTTTTTTAATTTTTTTCCTACTAAATTATCTTTTCTCTTCAATATACATGTCATAGGAAAACCATTTCATCGGCAGAAGAAAGCAACAGGGTTTTTGTTAAATAAATTAATGTCATGCACTCTATGTAAACATGTTTTCTTAGGGACTGTTCCAGGTGCAGACTGGAAGTAGAGTTTTGGCATGTAGTTACTAACCTCTAACTGCATGCCAAGCACTCAACTTGCTGAGGACATGACCATAAACAAACACATGATCTCTGCCCTCCCAGAGCTCAGCATCTAAAAAACAAGAAAGATAAATGTCAAACAAGTAATTATATCTAACTGTGATGACAAGAGTATGTAAGTGCTATCAGAGGGAGCCAGAGATACCACCTATAGGATAAATATATTCTTTTTTACCATGTGAGTCAATGCTACTTAGCACATGAGCCATGGACCAGTATGCACCTACAAACTCTTCATTGGTGCTCATGACAAAAATGAATGTGTTCATAAAAAATTGAACAACCTAAGGAATATAGAGAATTTTGACGAAGTAATTTTGTCTGTTAAATTTTAAGTAAAAATAGAATTTATAGCCAGGCATGATGGCACATAATTTTAATCCTGGCACTCAGGAGCAGAGGCAGTTGGATTTCTAGGAATTGGAGGCCAGCCTGGTTTATATCGTGAGTTCCAGGCCAGCCAGAGCTACATGGCAAGACCCTAAAAACAGAACTCGCCTTTTGTATGTTTTCAGATTCATTTTTACATAGAATAAATTTTGCTTGCACTTTGAAAATATTGGTCCATGATAAGTTACACAGCAAATACCAGCTCTTTACCATAGATGACTTAAGGAACACCAGCCATCAGGAACCAACTCTTCTCCTTTTCCTTTGCATCTAAGAGGAGCCAGGAGTCAACTGTTCCTGCATGTTGTATGAGCAAGTTTTTGCCACCACCTCCTGCTCAACATGGATATGAGATAATAGGCCTCCCTTTTCTTCCTTTCGCTATTAACTGGAAACAGAAGGTTCCAGAGTCTAATGGTACATAAGGAAAGGAGAAGCATAGACTGAGATTTCTCCAACCTGGCCTGACACTATCTCAGGCATTGAGGCAGCTTTTTCACAGCCTACTGGTGTGTGGGGCCAACAGAGATGACAAGAAGAGAAAAATGGGAGACAGCCCAAAGCGGGGCCCTTTTTCTGACAAAGCAAAGCTAAAGGGTCTGCTAGTCCTTAGTGAAAAAAGAAGCTTATATCTGCTTATTAATTATAACAAATGGAAGTATAATTATACTTCTGTTATATGTGTAATAAATAAACTATATATATTTCTCATTGGCTATTATGGTTTTGTTAGTCTCAGTTAACTCTTTCATTAGCTCTGTAAATTTATTGACTCCATAAATTTTTTAAATTTTTAAATACTTTTTTTAATTCATGTGTATGTGTGTGTATGTGTACATGTGTATATGTAGACATGTGCAGGCACACATGGAGGCCAGAAGAAGGCATTGGATCCCCTGGAGCTGGAGTAACAGGTGGTTGTGAGCCACCTGATGTGGGTCCTGGGAACTGAACTCCAGTCCTCTGCGTGAGCAGCTTTGTGCTCTTAACCACTAAGTCATCTCTTCAGTCCCAGCCCCATAATATTTCTAAAGAAGCCACACAAATAGTGTTAACTAAAACAACTGATATACAACCAGCTCAGCTACCACCCAGACCCACATCCTGGGCCTTGGGTTGGCCCACCCTAACAGGTGCCCCATCTATGACCTGCTTGAGTGAACGAAGGGACTGCTCCTGCAGAATGATAACCGAAGGATCTCCATGACTTGGGGCAACAACGACAGGATATCCAAGAGAAGTTTCCATGAGGGCCCAGTGATGATGCTGTACCAAAAACCAGAGGCCTTGAACCAGACCAATGGCACATTACAATGAACATTTTGCAGGTGGTGCCGACTGGACAAAAGGGGTACACTTCATGACACACGGCAGCTCCCAATGTCACTAGGATGAATAAAGAGGTATTGGGAAGATGGAGGATCAAGGTGGTTTTCTGTTTGTTTGTTTGTTTGTTTGTTTTGTTTTTAATTAATTTGGGGAGGCATACTGCAGGGGTGAAGAGCAGATATGGAGGGAATGGGAGGTAAGTGGGATTGGGGTACATGATGTGAAATATCCAAAGAATCAATAAAGAATTATGTTTAAAATAAAAAAAAAACCCAATTGGTATAGTAATAATAGTATCCAAAAGGTACAGACTCAACTAACAATTTAAATGATTTATTTAAATTAAAAATATTTTATTTGTGTGTGTGTGTGTGTGTGTGTGTGTGTGTGTTTGTGTGTGTCTGCTTGTCATATATGCATCAGGCAGATTCAGGTGCCCACTGAGGCCAGAAGAGGGCGTCAGAAGTACTGGAACTGAAATTGCAAGTAGTTGCAGGAGGCCCAAGGTAGATGCTAGGAGCCAAACCCTAGCCTTCTGCAAGAGCAGTAAGTATTTTTCACTGTTCTCTCCAGCTCCTTAGTTAGGTTTTTGGAAACAGGGTCTCTTGTAGCCCAGACTGCCCTTGAACTCTTGAGGATAACCTTAAGCTTCTGATCCTCCTACCTCCTACCTCCACCTCCCGTAGTGCTGGGATTATAGGCATGCACCATCATGCCTGGTGTATACAGTGCTGGGGATCAAACCCTGTGCACACAAGCTCTCTACCAACTGAGCCATATCCCTTGCCTCAACAGTTTTCTTTAATCTTTTGTAACCTAGAGACGTAAAGCAGAAAGCAATTCTTCCCTACCTACTTGTCAAAATGCTCTAAAATATATTCCATTCTGGATTTGCTATGTACAGTGGGAGGTTTTTATATTCCCCCAGCATATAATCCACTTTATGCTTTTTTTTCCCTGTAGCTTTATTTACATGTCTATTTATTCCCCACCAGTGAGCTGAGTTTTCAAAACTAGTATCCCAAAGGCCAGCCCTGGTGTAAAGGAATTAGTCATTATTTTCATGCACAGAGAACAAAGTGTAGCTTCCCCTCACTGTTGGCATAACACTTTCCCCCACACTCCCACCTCTTAGTGCACATGCCAAACATGTTGATCTCACAAATGAGACATTTGCTATAATAAGTGAAACAAACAGAAGAGGTTATTGTGTTTTGAAATTTGGGAATCTGGAACTTTTCAATTCTGCCTCAGAAAAAAATCAGCCAAGGCTGAAGCAAGCTGTGCATTTGTTGGCTGAGGACCACCTGTTCTTCATGAACTCCAACTGATGGATCTGTTTGCTTTAAACATCCTTCACTGTGACTTTGTCATGTGTATGCACACCCAGGGCATGTCACAGATGCTTGTGGCTGGAAGGGAGACTGAAAAGACAGGAGAGAAAGAGAAGAGGGTGGTGGAAGGAGGGAGGAAATAAATGTAGGAAGGCTAGCTAGCAGACCAGGAGGAAGTAAAAGATACTGCTGTGAACCTTGTTTCTGTCTGATAGCAAAAGATTGTGAAGAATCATGGCCATGGCTATAGGCAACACTTTCCTTTCCTTTGAATACTTGACTCCAAATGACCAACAAATGATGTGCACTTGGACTTGGGTATTGAGTCAAAAGTGCATCTCCTAATTCTTGGAAAAGAAGAAGATCATTTATACCCTAGCATCTACTCATGCTCTGTCTTCACCTGGGTGTTCCTGCAATCGTTACCCACCTACCTCCTTCAAGCCAAAGTTTCAGACCCCCACGAGGACTTTCCCAAGTACTCCATTAGTAAACAATCCCTCTGCTTGATTCTCATTAGACACTTACTACTAGTTAGTGTGGGTATTTATCACTTGTCTATTCTGTGGTGAGAACAGGGACTTTGCTCAGAAGGTTTTAATGTCTGGTCTATTCCCAGTACCTAGAAGAATGCCGAGAACAGAGAAGGCTTTGAATAAATGTTTAGTGAAACACTGAACTCATGTTTGTTTTTCTTTTGGAAGAACACACGAAAAAAATCTGTGTGAAAAAAATCCTTCCATCAGAACATACATTTCTATCATTGCTTCTAGACTGATTTCATATCTATTTTGGAGTCAAAAATTGGCATTTTAATGTATTGTTTTCTAGACTAGTATTCTCATTTCTCCATATATTATCTATTCCTGCTAAATTTCTAAGAATTCAAATTGTTAGCTGTATTGTATTAGCTCTGTAAATAAGTAAAGGGGGAGCCTGAGGCGGAAGGGTCATAAGTTCAAGGGCATCTAGGGCTACACAGTGAGACATCCTCTCAGACACACACACATATGCACACACACACAAAGAATAAAAAGCACATAACAACAGCAAAAACAAATATAATTAACAATTATAAGCTTGGCAGGTTTCTAATCATTCAGGTAGGCTTTTCAAAGTAATTCAATCAGTAGAAGTATTACTGCATATACACACAAAAAGTATGTCTACCAAGAAAAATAAATGCCCAGTTGGTAAGAAGTTCTGTGTATTATAAACTTAGAACTGAAAATTCTCAGAAACCCACAAATTATACAAAGTTATGTGACTGTTTTTCCTGTCATTCATTTGTTTCCATAGCAACTTGCCCATTCCATTGTGTGCATGCTACCTTGAAGACATAAAGTGTCATTCTCTCTAAGCTATTTAAAGTGAAGTACTATGTTATTTCTCACTGTTATGTTCTGTCTGTTTAGGGGAAAAAAACACTGCCTTCCATCCTACACAACTCTGTTAGTTTCATGTTGCTCTTGTAGTTTTGAATCCTCTTGTCTGTTAAAGTTTTAAAGTTGTTAAAAGAGATTGAGCAAGACAAAGTTAAGGCACTTTTCTTTCCGGTGGGTAAAAAATTAATAAGGGTTAGAGAAATAATCAAGAATATGAGAAGCACGTTTTTAAAAAGTGCCTGAAGACTATGGCAGAGTGAAAACGTGGGTATGCATTTGCAAGAACTGAGAAGAGTGGAGACAAATTATACCATTTATCTGAGTGCTGCTTAAATAGCTGGAATCATTTTTGTGATGTCTGTGGAGTACTGGAAATGTGTGCACATTTATGAATATGTGTTACAGCCAAAAGAACATTTTAAACTTAAGTCAGTCTATTCCAAACATGACTACATTGAACCCAAAGGACAGCCAAGCCTTTCTAGTCAGAAGGTAAGTAGTAAACATTTCAGGTCATTGAGTCACACACAGCAGCCTCTATCTCTGGTGATTTTTGTTTGCTCATCCTTGGTTTTGTTCAGTGCTGAAAACATTCTTTAAATTTCTAATTATTGTGTGTGCATGCTAATGTATGTATGTGTGTGTGTGTGTGTGTGTGTGTATGCATGCTACAGTGTATGTGTGCAGTGAGAAGAAAACATCCTGTAGTCATTTTTCTTTCTACCTTTACATGGGTCCTAGAAATAGAACTCACATTGCTAGGCCTGCACGCCAAGTGTGTTGGATGGCGACATTCTGCTGGTCCTAAAATCCTTTCTTAACTTGAGAGCTGTCTAAAAATAGGCCAGGATAGTATCTGAAGTCCAGAGAACTTGGAGCCATGGGAGTAAATATAAATAGGAAAGAGAAGTAAACCACAGATTCAACAAGCCCTGGGCTTCTGAAATTCAATTACACCTATTGATATGGTGATTGCATTCCCAGAATTCCTAACGGTGAGGCCATGACTTCTGGGAAACTTGAATTTCTGGCTTGGTCATGTCCCACTACTCTTTAATGCACTGCCCTGTTTTCTTTGTTTATGCCTTACTAGGATGTTTTATCTTTATTTATTTGTTTTGTTTTTCGAGGCAGGGTTTCTCTGTGTAACAGCTCTGGCTGTCCTGGAACTCACTCTGTAGACCAGGCTGCCCTTGAATTCACAGAGATCTGCCAGCCTCTGCCTCCAGAGTGCTGAGATTCAAGGCATGTACCCTACTGCCCAGCTTTATTTTGATTTTTAATGTAAGATAATAACATAATTTTTTGTAAAATATTTCTTAGGCTGCACTATAATTGTATATTAGCATCACAAAATAAAATTATTTAGGAGTTCTTTCTCTTTCTCTATGTTTAGAATATATAAAGTTACACTTTATGTTTAGTAAAAATCCCCTGTAAATTTACCTAGGACAGGTGGTTTTCCTTGGGGAGGGGAGAAGAGTTGGTTAATAAAGTTTTTCAATAATAACAGTATATGTTAGTTATTTAGCGGCGCTCTTACCCTGCGAGGAAATGTCACAAAACACGACAGAATCCACTAACAAAAGTCTTAAGATAAAAGAGACAGACGAGTGCTCAGGCCTGTGGAGAGACACGTGTGTAGAGAAGAAGAAGAGGAAGAAGGAAGCAGGCTGGGTGGTGCACGCATACACAGGTCTATGTGGCTACTCCACACATGCGCAGATCACGTGGTTGCATTGCGTGCTCTTACGCAACCATGCAAAGCCACGGGGTCCTGGTCACGCAAGACGCCTTGGCCCGGAAATGGCTATTTTGACCTAGAACTAGCTAGGTGGAAGTGTCTAGGACCGCTGGGCATGCACAAACATGCCCAACCGTGGGGGCATGTTGTGAATCCATCAGTGTGTGTGTGTGTGTGTGTGTGTGTGTGTCTATATATATGTGTGTGTATATATATATATATAAAATGTATGTTATATATAATATGAATGTGTATGTATGTGTTTTACTCTGACCAAATTTTGTTCTAAGAACCTACCTATATCAACTAATTTAATCTGCATAACCAAATCAAGTGTTATCACCATTGCATTCATCATCATCATCATTGTCTCCATTTCACATCTGAAAAAAACTAAAACACAGAAGGGATAAGTCTACCAGAAATACACATGACACATTTCAACAATTGGGATTAAAAACAAAAAAAAAAAAAAAAAAACCAGAAACGCATTACACAGGTATTAAAAAGCCAGAATGGAGTTCTGAGGCAAAGGGATAACACAGAAGCTGCTCCCACCCTTAGGAGATGGGCAGCAAAGGGAGAGAGAATGGAGTTACAGGATCCTAGGAAGTTAGAGCAGGAGCCCAGCTTCATGGAGAACTGGACCTGAGGGTACAATGATACTGCTACAAGAGACTCCATATAAGCAGAGAAGAATTAGTTGCCCCTGCTCAGACAGGGCAACTGTAGGAAGGACAAACAGAAACTACAAATAAATGAGAGGCCCTGTCCATGGCCATGGCCTGCCAACCTCTGTTAGTGCCCCATACTAGTAGAGGTCAACAGAGGAGCATGTAAAGTGCCCTGTGAAGAACACAAGATGATTAGATGGCTTTGAAGTCCCTTTTTTTTACTTATAAAAAACTGACACCAAAAATTACATATATTTAAGGGATCCCATGGGATGTTTCAATGCATACATACATTGAATAACACTAAAATCAAGGTAATAATATCTATATCCTCAAACACATCATTTCTTTCTGACAAAAAAAAGAAAGAAAGAAATTTCAGATTGAAACTTTTGCTTCCTTTTTACTTCATTCAACTGTATAAATTTGAAAATGCTTTCATGTTTAACGTTCCTGAACTAATTTAAGCACAGAAAGAACTGAGTCTTGTTTAATAACTCAATCTAGGGGCCATTTTCCTCTGACAAGTGGACAAGGCACATTTACAAATACTGATTTACAAGAGCTGGGTTGAGTTGTCATGTCAGAGGGAGAAGGATGGAAGAGCCCACAGATGTGCTCCTTGTACCATCTCTGATTTTCACAGTAGTACTTCTGAGCACTTAAGAAGGTTTTATTTTTATGTTCCTGTGGAACTACTGATACCCTGATGTAACCTGAATTGGCTCCGGGATTTTCTAATGCTTGCCTAAATTTGGCGATTCCTAAAGAGACCTCACAGGATAGAGAATGCAATTGTACTCATCCTGTAAGTTATCATGGTGAAAAGATACGAACTAAATCAGCAAAGAGAAAAGGGACAAGGGGGCAAAGTCTGGAGGAAAGCTAGGCATAAGCTTAACAAAATAAGGTAGGGACACACACAATACCTAGAGTTATAATGACATGGGAGAAATGCTGTCCAGCAGGGAAGCTCATTGAGACTGTGCCCAAGACTTTTAAAGGTAGTGGATCATATAGAAATGCTCTACCTAGCACATACAAAAATCCCAGACTCCCAGAAGGAAAGGTGTGTAGTTGGAATTTTCTTTGGGCTACCAACCAGCTTCCCCAAATAAAGACACAGAGACTTATTATTAATTATGAATGCTTGGCCTTAGCTTAGCTTGTCCCACTAGCTCTTTTAACTTATTTAACCTGTTTCTCTTCATCTACATTTTGCCTTGGGACTTTTTACCTTTCTTTCCTTCTCTACGCCCTACTTTCCTGTTTCTTCCATGTCTGTCTGTCTGTCTGGCCTCTGGCATCTCCTTTTCTTTCATCCTTTTTTCCTCAAGCCTAAATTTCTCCTCGTATTCACTCTCCCTGCTTGGAAGTTCCAGCTATAATACCTCCTCCCTTGCTACTGGCCATTCAGCTGGGAGTGAATTTATTAGAACAAGCAGGTGCCTAGGCAGGTAAGGTAAAACAGCAACACATCTTTACATAATTAAACAAATATAGCACATCTTTACATAGTTAAACAAATGCAACACATCTTTGCATAGCTAAACAAATATTCCACAACAAAGGAGCTTAGTCACAGTTTAAACCCAGTAAGTCTTCATACTTCTAAAGGGCAGACACTCTCCAAATCAAGTTTCTAAGTACCAGCCAAAAATTAACCTTTATAGGAAGGCTTTTAAAGGATAGCCACCTCAGGCCCTTTCTTAAACATTTTTCAGCCTGTCCAGAACATATTATACTCATATATAAATATATATAAATAATGTATATATATATATATTATACTCTATTTATATATTAGCTCAACACACTTAACTATGACACCCCTATTTTACTTATGGTTTTCCCTTATAACTTTCTATGTGTTTTCCTCATTATCACTTAGTGTAGTGTATTTCATCCTCTGGCAAATTGTCTTAAGAAAGGCTTATACAAATACTATACTTTTATACAAATACTTTTGTAAAACTATATCTTGTAAAATGGTTTGATGTTAAATAAAATTCTGTCTTTTCCTTGAGTAGCTTCTAGATGCTCTTATGTCTTGCTATCATATCACTGTGGAAACATCCAATGGCTGCCTAATTTTCTTTAACTTACATACAGCACAATCATTTACTTGTTTAAGAAATAATTATCTTTGTACCCTACACTAGCATATCTTGAGAGTGATTATTCTGGGTCATTTTTCTCATGAAATATCATATGCCCTTTCAATGTGTGACCCAGGAGTGTTTTTCTAGAAGGGTTTTTATGAGCTATGTTTCTTATATTTGTTCCATTACATTGTGCTGGGTAACCTTCAGAAACTCCAGCTGTGCGTTTCCTGAACAGCCCCCCCCC